>CAUHTR010008042.1:75829-100694 GCA_959609185.1 Schmidtea polychroa
CATTTTGTATTTATAAAAAAAATTTAAGCATAGAAACTTGATTACAAATTACTTTCATTAAGAAGCTATCTTATCTTAATCGATGCTTATTTGCCTCTTATCGATGCTCATGCCTCTTACCACAACTTTCCAGTTGTCATGGGTGTCATGACGGCAATACACGTCAAAATGTGCATCATCATTTTATGATTAAATTATTATAATTACTGCATTTCTTTCATTTTGCTGTTTTCAGAATTTCATTATCTTTAAAAATGTTCTGGAAACAGCAACTAAAAAAGTGCGTCCGCGAAAGGGTTAACTATGCCAAAGAAATGCATTCAATTTCGTAATTCATTCTAAATTGATAAATGGATAAGTCAGAGTATAAAAAATTTATAAAATAATAATTTTTATCTAATTTTTCGAGACTCCAATTTCAATGATGTGCTTAAATCTTCAAATTAAAATTAAAATATTTCAATTCATATCAGACATTCATAAAATATCCATAACACACATTTTAAAATGAAAATAATTAAAATTTCAGCTAACAAAACTTAAATTAAATTTAAATAAAAATTTTTGGATTTTTAAAATTAAAACGGTAATTCTTGAGACTTACACTCACAAGTGTAGAGTTTAATTGGTCGTTTGGTGCTAACTTTTTCTTCATATCAATAATACATATGAGTGGTTTATTTTAAGTAGCAAATGCCACTTTTATGCTATTTTGAGATATGTTTAGCAATAATATTCCTATAGACGAAATAGTGATTTTAAAAGAAATTACCAGAAAGATAAAAATATCACACATTTTTCTAATCACAAACAGCTTTAACTCATTTTTCGCAAAAAGTAACTTATACCACTTTCAAAAAAACGGATCATGTAGTCCATAAAATTTTTGATTATCATTCAAGGTTTCCCATTTAAAAATGTGAGTTTTAAGTATCCGGGTTCCAAAAACTGTATATTCATAACTAAATAGATCAATTTTTAATTTCAGTGGATATTATTTGTATGGCGTTGTTCTTCATTAGTTTGTGAAAATTTTAAAACTAATTTTATTTGAAAGAATTAACCATTGTCCCAATTTTAGCTTGAATTTAATTGAAATTACTCTAAAATGTTAATTTATTAATTTAAACTAGAAAAACCTCCGCACTAAAATTGAGTTAATTTGAATTCAAAAATATTGTAAAAAAATGATGATGAATCTAACTTTAGCAATATCCGAGATTGTTTGAGCATTCGTTAGATCAACTTTGTCGGTCTTTGATCGAATGTTGAACAGAAAATCGACAAGGGTGTCAATTAACTCAGTTTGTAACCACTTCAGCTGTGGCCATATAAACCAGCCTTGAATTATTTCCTTTCGGTCAATCGTCGATTCATCTAGATCAGTGATCGATGATTTCGGAATATTGATCGATGTATAATGCGAAAATGATTTCTGGAATATTATGTATTTGTCACGATTTACAATGACGTCAGTACGATAGAGCTCCAAAATTTTAGAATTGTCGAGAGTAGCGATGAGATCAGAGTCATTGTCTAAATATGGAATCATAAACATATGTAATGGATTATGGGTCACCTTTAATGACTATAGATAACCATTTGGTGTTTAAATTACATTTAGAAATTAACTTTCTTGCATTGATAAAAACTGTTCCCAAAAGTTGTGTTAATCATAATTTAAAATTATTGATTTATTGTACTTTAATAATACACCAATCCCTCGCCTAACGAATTAATTCGTTCCAAAAAAATTCAACGTAAATCTAAATTTAGTTAAGCAAATTTTTATTTAAATTATCCGCAATATAAACCAAAAATTCTAATTAAAAACGGTAATTTATAAATTAAAAAATCTAATCAATTCATATTATTGAAGAAAACATTCGTAATTCAAAAACAAAAATAATATATCTATTACATAAATAATTCAAGGAACATTAAACATTTAATCAACTTAGTATATTTAAACAAAAATTCGTAAATCGAATTATTTTTTCGTAAACAGAGACTGTGAGTTTTTTCTAGATTACGTTATAGCGAAACTTCGTAAAGCGAGAGATTGGTGTATATTTAAAAACCCATGACTTGGTTTTTTATTAAAGATGATCCTATTTTCATTTAAAAATACCATTTTACAAATATCTTAATCAAATAAAATAAAAATTATAATTAATAAATAATGATTGTAATAAGACGTCCTAATACATTATAAATAGTACAATAACCATAAATTTGAATTCATTTGAGCTCACTTTCGATTATTTGTCTATTAAAACAAGTTAGTAGAAATTTCAATATATTTTGATAAAAAAAAAGTCACAATATAATGTGTTCTTACTTAAAAACTTCATAGACTTCTTGTCAAAGCAATTGACTAAATGTCTCTCATGACATGGTCTTTCACCTTGTACAAGTTGTTAACATCGAGAAAACAATTCTTTTCAATTACATTTTTAAAGTTCTTTAGATATCAACTTATAGCATATGACAAAAACTTTATAAAAAAAGTATTAAATCTTCAAGAGAAACTATGACATCCTTGAAATACATATTAAATTTAAATAAAAGGTTAAAAATATATTGTTGGCGTACATTTTTGGCGCCAATTTGAAAATATTCTGTAAGATATACAATTATTTCTAAAAGTTCTCATTTGGAAATACTGGCTATATGTAGGTTACGAAAGGTAACATATGGTGGTAGAAACTCAATGTATACAATTTTTAAACTTTAATTACACAGTGAAAAAGTTATTAAATAATTACAGAATATTTTTTCAAAAAATGAAACTTTAACATATAGTTTTATGTAAAATATGTGCAAAAACGAGTTAGCTCATAACTGGTTAAGAATTTGTTAATTAATAAAACAAACTAAATTTTAATTAACAAAATGAATAAATATATAATGCTCATTAAAACTCAGAATCGTCTGGAATTATAGCTATTGAAGAAAGTAATTAGAAATTTAGTTCACTAAAAGATAATAGTAAAGAATATCATCCTGCTTTTGATTATATTAACAATGTATGGAACACAGTTGTGCAAGAATACAGTTTCGATCAAAACAATCCCTCTTCGTATATTCACCTAAACACCGATTGTATCAGCAAACTGTTGGCATTAAAATCTATCAAATCATCAAAGGAATTGAAAATCTCTTCAAGCTCTATAATGATTCAAAAACCCACTCAGAAACATTGAAAGTCTTAAACAAGTTCGATTTCAAACTAATGCCGTTGTTGAAACTGAACCTTCAAAGTTATGATCAAGAATCTTTCGATTTTGGAATGCAATCTTATCCGCACATCGAAAAATCGACATTGTTGAAAGTGATTTACAAGTTGTCATTGGTCCAAGGTTTAACAGTGGCAAATATCTGGTATGTCGAGATGTCCGACGAAGACTAAATCCAATTTCTCAACTGAAATCTCTGACAAAATCGATAATGGAAGGCGGAACTGAAGATGCAGCACAAATTAGATCGAAATCCCATAAATCAACTATATTTGTTATCGAGCACAACTGCCTTAGGATTGGTGCTAAATTACGACTCGTACGAATAAATTGGCGCTCGTGCGAAGTCTCAAGGATCCTTCTGTTTTACCAACTAAATTTGCAATCAATTTTGCAGGAAATCTTGCTTCTCACTTAATTTGTGTGAGTAATGTGAAACAACAGAAAAAGGAAACAAATGAAGTGAAAAAATATTTAACACTCCAAGAGGAATTGAACCTATTGCTTAAAAAGATGAATCACCGCTTTTTGCACATGGCAAATTCAAATGGCTTAAAACTGAATTTACTCTTTTTTAAAAATACTGGACAACGAACTGATCATTTACAGAAGCTATACAATGCTGTTCTTTCAATCAAGCCAACATCAACGGATGTTGAAAGGGTTTTTTCCATTTACACAAATTTCTGTACAAAAATTAGATCAAGCCAGTCAGATAAATCGTTGACTGCACTTGTTTTTTTTTAAATTTTATTACAATAGGTCTGGTAAGAAGAAAAATGTAGAATTGTAAACTTAAGAATCAATAAAAATTAAACTCATCGATTTTCTTGCATTTTAATAAAAAACAGTAAAAGCAGCGGTTTTTTTAAAGTACTGTTTTTCAGAAACCCTAGTGTTAATACTAGTCAATAAATATTTAACAGTGTTGAGAATTTAGTTGTATATTGTCGTTAGTGTTATTTTGACAATTGTTTCTACTGTGAATAAAAATATTTGTATTTATCTTCTTGGTCACATATGCTAACATATTAGATTTTAGCATTAATAATTTTATACTAACCATTGACTATTTCGTTGAAAACCTGAGGAGTAGATAACTTTATCCAAACGTCAATGAAGGGTAATAGAAAATGAATGACATTCAAATGAACACAAAGACACCCATATTGTACGTTAATTATTGTCTGGAAATCCGGTTAAACAAACACAAGAGTAATTTATATCAATTTACCGTATTAAAATTTCTCATCGAAATCAGTATCTCATTAATTAGGAAACTGTGCAAGACATCAGCATCAATGCACCACTGAGCAATGGCAGGCAAAAGTTGGAATTTAACAACATCTTCAGCATTCAATTCATTTTCCGTAGAAATCTTTTTTTTCAAGTGAGGAATCGGATTTCCATAAATACCGTGCCATCATTTGAATAACATGAGGTATTTTATCGATGTCTTCTAAATGAGGTATTGTGCTAGCTATGCTTGACAGAATATGTGCGATAACTTTAGCATCGTGTTCTTCTTCAAGCATCTGTTGATGGATACTCAAGATAAGAGAACTTCTAAGATTCGACTGAAATAGAATACTATCAAAATATGAACACTTTATTCGTTATTAAAAAAATATATCTTAATAAAAATATGTAATTGTTTCTTTTAACGGAAAATAAAATTAAGTCTGGTTCTGGCTGGTTTAGATAAAATTTTAGATACTTGTTGATGGTGGAAACAATTATAAATATATAATTCTAAAAAATATATATATAGTAATAATCATCAATGTTTATTCATAAAATTAAAAATTTCGACATAGAAATAATGTCAAATAATCAAAATGTAACAAATCCACAAAAATATAATATATTTTTTTAAATGTATAAATTGGAAAATTTTATTTTATTTAAATATTTTTAAATTTTTTAGATTTGTATATTTTATAAAAACATTTTATGGGGGAAGAAAGATTCAATCAGGGAGGAAACAGAGAAAAAAAGATTTGTTAAATTTTATAATAGGATAAAATATTTTATTTTGTGAATAAACAATAATAATAATCTCATACTGCATAGTACTGTTGAGAGCCAAAAGCTCGAAACTAGTCCACTATTGGGGTTTACACTGGTTATCACAAAGCTGGTAATGTTTATTTTAAATTGTAAGACATCCGACAAAAAATTTTTACATCATTACGTAATAATAATAATAATAATAATAATAATAATAATAATAATAATAATAATAATAATAATAATAATAATAATAATAATAATAATAATAATAATAATAATAATAATAATAATAATAATAATAATTTTTTATTACGTAGAATAAATTTAAATTTACTTAGTAGCAATCCAAAAATATTTTAGTAATTTGATGGATTGCCAGTGTATTATAATTTAAATAAAAATAAAAATTATTTTAGTTCCTACCGGTGCCAATGGACAAACTACACCACAAATATTTGCCAATAAAATCCGTTTGTTTGAATTTGGTTTGGGCTTTTCATAAAGCATTTCCCAGATTTGAGTAATCAATTCCGCTTCAACTCTGAAAGGGCCTTAAAAATAAATATATTTACTCTTCAAATGATATGGCATTTACCAAGGTACCCAGATAAAATATGGATTTGTTTTAAAATCATCAGTCGTTCTGATGGAGAGGGGTCTGGGTGCAGGTTTATCAGAAATCTGAGCAATTTCTCACGAATTTTAGAATCAGGATGTAGACAAGTACATTGGACAAGCAATATGGTTAAACACTAAACAAATATCAAATTTGAAAAATTAAAATTGTTCTATTTGTATGAAAATTTCTCTGATAAAACATATTTTAAGAAATAATTAATATTGTTAATATTTTACAAATTATGCATTGTGATAAATTTAAAAATAAATGTGACTCCTAAAATTGTATATTTTTTGTTTGATTTTTAATAAAATTTTAATTGAAATATTTTTTAATAACGGATTGATTTATGGAATAATTTTTGGATAGTCAATATTCTAAGAATTTAATCTCGTAACTTTTGCGGAATTTACTTTATTATCAGTTAATATTGAATTAATGTTAAAAAAAATAAACGAATTTAAATTTATAATTAATTTGATTAACTCAAAATAATCGATATTATTTATGGTTTCGAATTTGAAATTAGTTGATAATAATAAAAATCGATATTATATCAAATAAAAATAAATAATCAAGTTGAAATGGCTATTCAATCGCCATTGTATGTTGATTGTGAATTATTTTTGTCAATTTTATAGTTAAGTCGATTTTTAAGAATGAAAACGTTTTAAATAGATAAAAGCTTGTGTGACAATATAACCAAATGCTTGAAGGTTATCAATAAAACCAATTAGTTTTTTTCATTTAATGTTTTAACTTCAGATTATATAACAATTTTCATATTTATATAAGACAAATACGATTCTAAATTCTGAAAAGAAATATTTACAAAGAAAATTTATTATAAATTTACTGAGATTGATTTTGTAAATTATCAGTCAGTTAGTATAATAATAACTAATAATAACTAATAACTAAATACGGTGGGAATCCGATAATCCTCCCTATTTGAATCCTAAAACGATCCCAGCGATCGAATTTGAACTTTTTTTATTTCAAAGTTTTACTGATTCCTGTTTTAATGATAAACGATGTTTTTAACCACTTGATTTCTTGTCGATGGATGTATAAAATGTGAATTGAATTATCTTTCGTGTACTTCAGACCACTTCATAGCTACATCTAAAGAGTCAACCGAATTTTTAGATTTAGTGGAAGTACCTTAGATTCTTCACTATCATTTTCGTCATCTTCCTTTACTCATTATATATTTTCAATTATGTTTTAATATTCTAACACATATAACCTGGTTCAGTCTTATCACATTAACCTACTCAACTACTTCATTTAAATCATAATCTCTGCATTCCAGTACCGGTTTCAAATTTTCAAATAAGCTTCCTAACTCTCTACTCAATTTTCAAAATCTACACACTAATTTCTTTATTTAATAACTTATTCTATCAACTATGTAATCTTGACTCTTACTCGATGTACACGAATTCGCTGGCATATAAGATCAGTCTTTCAGATTAATTTTTACGAATTTAGCTTCTTTTTTTTCGTTTTATGCAAGTCCCTTACATTGCTGTTTTCGATCAAGTTTTTGAAATGTTTCAATTTTTCCTTGATTTAATGGCTGAGGTAACGAAATAAGATTGGAAGAAAGAAATATAACCATGATCATCTTCTAAACTTTGTTTAGTAGTTCTTTTGGCGGGTATAGATTAGCAATACCTACTAAACCTTGAATAATATAAAGAAAATGTCAATTGTTATAAAGAAATTACAATTTCTTGAACGCAAAATTATTTGAGTGTAAGCAATAAATAGATATAAGCAATAAAACTCAGATTTACTCAGGGCCGGCTCTTCCTTAGGGACGAAATTGGCATTTCTCAATGGCACCAAAGAGTTAGGGGCACTCAATTTTGCGCTCAATATTCGATAAAAAATTGTTACAAAAAATAATTTTTTTTAAAGTTAATTGTATTGTATTTTATGGATTTTTATATTTTGCTTTCTAAAAATTTTTCTTAATATTAAATTCATTACAAAATCAATGTACGTATTTCTTTTCATTTGATGATATAGGTATACTCGTTTCTCGTTGAAAATAAATAAGAAAATAACATGAGAGAATTACGTTAGAATTTTTATTAACTATTAAACGATTTACTGGGAAAAACAGCATTTTAAAATCATAATTTCTAAAAAAAGTTATATATGCATTAGATAATTTGTGAATACTGTAAAAATTATAGAGGATGGAACGTTGGGAGAAAGAAGAACAAGAAAGATTGGGTGGAATGTGAATCTGCCTAGCGAGCAGTAAAGGGCTAACGCCCTTCCCATTCCAAAGTCACCTATAGATGAACTTGGAAGTGGTTCTACATACCAAGTATATAGGTGTAGGAAACCAGCAGGGGGCTGATGAGATCCTGAAAGAGTTTACTAATGCCTTGTCATCGCCTATATGCATGAATATCTTCCCAAGGTATAAGCTATAATGGTGACCGAGTAAAGCTAGTGGTAACTCTGATATACAACAGAGGTGTCTCCCGAAAACTAAAGGCTTCTTACAGACATGGTCGGTGATATATCACCAGTAGTTTTTGACCGGTACGGGCATAAAATAACTTTGATGAAAAAGATGGGTTTATAATGAAAAGAATAAGTTTTCAATTCCTATGTTTGCAACATGACATTTATAATATATTCTTTTCATTTGTTTATGAAGGAGATGCCCGTTATTTTTATTTTAAATAGCAAATACAACAGTTTGTACATGGTGCCTTAATCTTTTAGATATGCGAATATTATATATAAGAATATAAACACTACAAAAAGGGCGCTCCATTGCTTATATGCCGAGGGTGTTAAGTGACCACGAGTCGGCACTAGTTATACTGTATACTTAAATCTAACTTAGGGATGACTTAGGCGTTGGTGATGTAACGCTTAATAATTTATCGTGTAATAATACATATTTAAATATAAAATTGTATGATTATAACATAACATACGCGGGTTATTAAATTCAATACAAATATTCCAATAATATGAATCGTATACAATATGCTATGATGATAATGATGATAAAATCTAGATATTCAAAATAATCAGAGGATTGAATTTAGAGATTAAAGGAGAATGTAAATGCAATTTTAAATAGAAACAATATTTTGGGCAGCGTATTTTTTCAGAAATAACACTTGCAAGAGAATTGTCTATTTAAATCCTTCAAATAAATTGGTTTTATTCTGTGTATAATAACAAGATAATAAATATATACAATTAACATACATGAAAATGGCCTTATTTTTTAACTAATCATATTTTTTTCAATTTTATTGTTTTCTAGTCATTTTTAAAGTGCAAAAAAACGCTTGACTTACGTTGTTATTTTTATCTTGTATAACATCGAATAGATTAGGAAGAATTTCAGAAATCAAGGACACAAATTGATCTAAATTATCAACAAGAGTCACAAGATTAGTACTATGATCTAGATCATCCTCTTTTACTAACTGAAGTGCTTTAATGAAATTTATAGTAGGATTTCTAATATTAAAAGATATTAGGAAATTTCCCATCGAAAATATTATACCTAACAGTTGAAACTTCCTCGAACATATTTTTAGTAGAATTTATATCTTCAATATCTGTCGATTCAAAATTTGCTTCATTATCTTTCAGTGGAAATGTTTCGGGATTAGGATTCTCATTAATCGCATCACTGATATTGGAAACAGTCTCTGATTTGAAGTCTGTGTCACCGGATGTAGATTGATTGCCAGTGTTGACAACTTTTTTCTTGGCACTTTCATACATCAAATCTCTGATAGATTAATATGATTTTAATAAAGTAATTTTCATAATTATTCAAATTCAATTTCAATCGTATTAGAAAAACATTTTCAGCTATTCCGATAAAGGTATTCCCTCCTACAATGCGGTAGATAGGTTCCTAAAAAATGCCGAGTTGTAGGAAATCGCGTTATAGGTTTTAAATCTCAAAATTGGTTTTTATATGCTATATACAGGTAACCCTCCTACAACGCGGTAGTATTTTAGTATTGATAGTATTTTAATTTTGAATTATTGGATGTACTAAAGAATTTATGTTTCAGGTTATTATAAAATCTCTATAATATTTTCTTGAGACATTTTGTTTTGTCATCATATTGTTTCTTTTAGATAATAAATTTAAATTCCTAAAAGTGAACTGTAATTCTAAGCTTTTGTATTATTTAATAACATCTCTAAAGTGATATTGATTGAATCATACCGTATGATATTATTTAATGTGAGATGCCTGTAAATTTAAATTTAAAATGCGATTAAAAGAAAATAATGTATATCTTTGAAAGTAGGATGCAATCCTTGAGAAGGATGTTAGGAAACATTGACCACCTTAGTCAGTACAAATAATTTGCCTTCAGAGATTTATAATTTTAACACGGTATTCGTATTGTTGCGGTAAAAATATAAATAATTAAAAATATTATTAAGCGAATC
The DNA here is from genome assembly GCA_959609185.1 of Schmidtea polychroa. Taxonomy (NCBI): domain Eukaryota; kingdom Metazoa; phylum Platyhelminthes; order Tricladida; family Dugesiidae; genus Schmidtea; species Schmidtea polychroa. Next base: position 86,165 of record CAUHTR010008042.1, read on the forward strand.
GGAGGCATGGAAAAGTGATCTGAGATTTGTATAAAGTGACATAGCATGAACGAAGCAACAGAGATTATTGGTGAATTCGGAAACACCAAATTGTGTAAGATCAAAATCAATAAATGAGTAATTAATGAAAGTAATTTCTGAAAATTCGGTCAATAACGGAACAGGTGAAGGAGAATAACAATAAAAAGAGAATTATAGAAAAATGTACGGAGAATAGAAAAATCAAAGAAAATGTGTAAAAATAAAGTGTTCGGATTCCGGTTGCCATTATTAATAGTGTAAATCATTTATTTTTAAAAAGTCTTTCAAACCTTTGTGCGCAAATTAATTTGCTTCTTGTATCATTGAGCTCCTTTTTCAATTGTGTAATGACTTGGGTTAGATCTTTTAACTGGGCATCAGTTTTTTGAAATTTGAAATTCTGTCAGAGGACATAATTTATAAAGATGAACTTAAACTTTTGAATAATCACCGATGATTCTAACTGTTCTGTCAATAAATCTATAGAGTTTTTGAGATCAGCATTGGTGTTAATGTAATTCTGGATCAATTCTTGATCCATTGGATCAGTTTGAATTTCTTCATCCAAATTTACATTGGGCTTCGAGTCAATTAGAAAAACATTTTCCTCCATAATATGTCTCTTTGACCGAATAAAACATTCCAACTGAGGCAACTTCGGAATATTAAGACCAACCTTAAAATATTATATATCAGTAAAACTCTATCGGCAAAATCCTTTATTTTTTCATAATTTGTTTATTAAATAAACAAAATGTTTCATAGTCTGGAATAAAATTAATTTGATAACCAAAAAAAAATAAATAAGTGATATTCCATTTTAATAATGAATTTTTATAATTTATAAAAATATCCATTAAAGTGCAAAAATTGCAGAGATCAATAAAAATGGATTCCAAACCGAACTATATTATATAAATATCATATACGGCCCCACCATAAATGCTTTAATTGTTTCCAATGACAGCTGTGATTTTTTTGAATACACATCTTATTTACCCAGCGCGTTTGTCCTTCATTACAATATGAGGAAATATTTGTTATGACAAATTAAGTATCTCAACAGTTTTGTTAACGAATATTCGCACTAGATTAAATGCAACGCTATTTCATAACTTCATAGGTCAAAGCTAATTAGTAAAACTATATTGATGCACAACAAAGTTTTTTATAGGTGAATTACAAATTACCTAATAGAATTCAAATAGTATAAGACCTGGAACTGATCCAACCAGTGGATCTGCAGGTCAACAATATCAAACCCAACAATTACTTCAATTGGTCTATTTGCAGATATTGCCTAACCAATCAGTGACACTCATAACCATCCATCGCAAATCAATGGTTGTCAAACAAATGTACAGTAAACTCTCCGCATAAGGTACACAAGCTTTGTAAAGTATATTTTCTTTATAAATAGTCAATTTTGTTTGGCTCGTAGACAAAACTGCGCCATTTACTTTCTATATAAAATACAAAAAATATTGAAATTTTATCATTTAATTTTTTACCGTAATAAAATTATTATGTTGTAAAGAGTTTAATTTAATTAAATATTATTTTTACTTATTAATTCAAATCGCAAATAATTTATATTTTCAAAAAGATCTCAATCATATTTTCGAACACCTCACATCCCTTCTTGTTTAAAATCTTTTAGTCATTCAAAGATTTTCTGGAATCCAAATTGTGTTATCAATTGCCATTAATGCATTTAAGGAATGTTTTATTCGGGTTATTATAGATACTTTCTTTCAATTTTTCAATTTCGCCGGATTCTTTTGCCATTTATTTTCAATATTTTCTAGCATTAATGTTAACAATTTCGTTTTTAACTTCCACATCTTAAGGTTTTCATGACTTTTTATTATTTAATAACAATAACATTTAAAAAAATCAAATTATAATTTGTTTGAGGAATTTCTATAAAAACACTTAATACATAATATTAATTTATATTTTAGAACATAACATATGCAACAGTACAGTAGACAACGGGATTTTCATCTGCGGAAATAGGATTTGGTTCTAATATATGGTCACAATGTACTAAAAAGGGTAAATATGGATTCAGAAAGTATCAAAATAAAAGAAATTCGAGAAGAAATTATAAATAAACAAAATAATGAAGCAAACGAAATATCAATAACTTATAGAAATTTCAAGATTGGAGATTATGTATTAGTAAAGTGAGAAGATATAAGAAAGATGGATGAAAGTTATTAAGGAAATTATGAAATTATAGAACAGATTTAAGAAGTAACCATAAACTGAGAGATTGAAAGGAAATTATTCAAAACGTAGAGTCCTTCAAGATTTTTTAAAAAATAAAGGGATATAAGGAAAAATGATAAATAAATATTACACAATTACTTAAACTAACCTGTTACATAATAATATGCCAAATCGTAGTTTCAAGGTCAGAGTTTATTTATGATGTTTAATGATTGTTTTCGAATGTTATTATGTATGTGTGTTTGCAGGTATTCTTTATCAATAATTAGTAAACCAATCACTACTTTAGGTATTTTGTAATGAAGCATTATTAATAGCTTCTTGGATAATAAAATTTGTTACAACTATGTATCTTCTTAACAACAATAATGCTAATGTGTTCTGCAGTGGGAGAAAAGTTGCCACCTCTTATCATAGGGAAGTCTAAAAATTCGAGATTTTTTAAAAACAATGATCCTCGCGTTTCGTATGATTGCAACGCAAAATTGTGGATGAATAATTCAATATTTAGCATATTTAATGAAACTGGAAGAAAAATGAAAATCAATAATTATATTTATAGATAACGCTCCAGGGCATATTATTGATGAAGGAACCATCTTTAGTAACATTATGATTGTTTTTTTTTACATAGAATCTCACCGGTATATATTGCAATCATTGTGATATAATAAGAAGTCTTAAGGCACATGCACGCAGATTTGAAATATTATGTTTGATCTCTAACGGATAATTAGAAACATGTTTCAATCTTATCAAAAAATCTCACTATATTAGATCCAATTTCTGATTTCTTTTCGATTAGCATTGTATTTATAAAAAAATTGACTAAGAATCAGTAAAGATACCGATGTTGTTTGATATTCACAGCTTTTTTACTCTCTCTATATCAACTTCGCTGATGTTTGTATGTTTCTATTTGCCACGCAAAATCTGTGAGGCCAGATTAACTTACTTTCCGTGATCGGATTGAGCTAAAATTTGGCGAGTAGATTCGTTGTCGAGAAAACTGTATGCTATCAAAATTTCAGGTCGATCTGACCACGGAAAGTGGGTTAATTTTAAAAATATTGATATGTCAAATCTAGTGTTATTACCTTATTTCAATATAAATTATTATCTATTCATTAACTTCGAATTAAAGAGAAAACGTAATTATATCTAAAATATGTTATATAAGTTTGAACCTTATAGGTATTTGTTGGAAGTTTCCTGAAATTTTGTGTTGATTATTATTTTTTGTTAATACTTTATATTAAGAAAGTTTGTAGTGCCCACCGACTCAGCTGTGGTGAATGTATGTTATTTAAGATAGTGTGATCACAAATAATCATGAGATACTAGCTGTTGTACCGGTTTCGCCCGAGTTTTCATTTATTATAATAATTCATTTAAATTAAATTTTTGTTTAATGATGTTATTACGTTCCAGTATTAATTTTATAACAGCTTCAATTTCATGTTTAATTTACAATAAGAAAAGCTTTCAAAATAAATTTCAATTTGTAAAATCGAAAACGCACTCCAATTTAAATTGAAAAATAACTGGCAATATTTTTCAAATTGCAAACTGGTTCACTAATCAAATAAAATTCAAATTCTCCATGTTTAAATTCTGCTTTGAAAACTTTTGACTAAATTATATTACCTTCAACTGCAAGTAGCAAGAATATAATAAATTATTATTTAAGGGTACCCTAGGGGTGGTCATCTGTGGCTGAAACATAGCCTATGACCTGTCCCGAGTCAAATGAGGGCCACATGCAAAATTTCAGCACCCTAGGTCCAATGGTTGGGAATTCTATAGAAAACAAACAAACAAACTTTCATCTTTATATATTAGATAAGGAATAAAGTATGACCAACAAATTCTACTTTTATAACGTTTATTAACTCTAAAAATTATAAACCTTATTTATCTAGGATATCGAGAATCACAATTCTGGTTAGGATAATTTCAAGATTTCTTTAGAACTAGAGTGAATGCAAATTTCTTTAACTCTCGTAACGTTTATTTAGAATGATCTTTCAAATTTAAGAGACTTGGATTTCTATTCTGTTAAAGGTGACTTTCAAGATTTCTTTAGAATCAAATTAAATGAAAAACTCTTTGTTTTCTGGGACGTTTATTTCGAGGAATGTATAATCTTTCAGATCTGAGATACTGGAATTTCAATTCTGCTCGGGATAGCTTTTTGAAAATTACTTTAAAAAGAAATTAGATCAAAATCTTTTCTTTATATTCGGTTATAGTTATATTGTCTAATGTAGGTAGTAAATTTTTATCCTGTATCTCAGAATTCTTGCTAGGATGTATCTGTTGTTAATTCTTATTTTCTTCTTTTTCAAATTTTCGTTTTCTTTTTAATTCTGGAAATTATATTTTAGATTTTTTTTTATTTTAAATTTTGTAATTCTCAATAGTAAATTGTTACTATAGAGAATTGCTATATATAGTTTTATTATTTTTTAAGGGTGTGCGTTACAAGAAAATATTAACGATTGCAAATCGTAATTACCAGTTAGAAATTACAAATAAAAAATTAACATTACACTACAGTATTTAAAGTGCAAAATAGTACGGAGATTTTGAGTTGACATTTTTCAATATATTATATGAAATATATTGTTCTTGTGTTATAAAAATAAAATTTTGGACTTAATGCAGTGTAAAATTTGTGTTGTGTTTAAAAATTGGAAAGTAAATGTTGTTCTTCGATTGACTATCAAATTAAAACTTCTTTTAGACGAACCGGACTTTTAGTTATTTGCGGGTAGCAGATAACTACCACTCAAGATTTGACATTGAGAACGCATATTGAAATTTTAGCTTTGAGTGAAATTAAGAGTAAAATATAGAGAGTTTCAAAAACCATGTTTTTTATGGCTGATTTTTTTCAAGTAATTTCATGAATATATACATATATATAAAAATACAATNTGTTTCAATCTTATCAAAAAATCTCACTATATTAGATCCAATTTCTGATTTCTTTTCGATTAGCATTGTATTTATAAAAAAATTGACTAAGAATCAGTAAAGATACCGATGTTGTTTGATATTCACAGCTTTTTTACTCTCTCTATATCAACTTCGCTGATGTTTGTATGTTTCTATTTGCCACGCAAAATCTGTGAGGCCAGATTAACTTACTTTCCGTGATCGGATTGAGCTAAAATTTGGCGAGTAGATTCGTTGTCGAGAAAACTGTATGCTATCAAAATTTCAGGTCGATCTGACCACGGAAAGTGGGTTAATTTTAAAAATATTGATATGTCAAATCTAGTGTTATTACCTTATTTCAATATAAATTATTATCTATTCATTAACTTCGAATTAAAGAGAAAACGTAATTATATCTAAAATATGTTATATAAGTTTGAACCTTATAGGTATTTGTTGGAAGTTTCCTGAAATTTTGTGTTGATTATTATTTTTTGTTAATACTTTATATTAAGAAAGTTTGTAGTGCCCACCGACTCAGCTGTGGTGAATGTATGTTATTTAAGATAGTGTGATCACAAATAATCATGAGATACTAGCTGTTGTACCGGTTTCGCCCGAGTTTTCATTTATTATAATAATTCATTTAAATTAAATTTTTGTTTAATGATGTTATTACGTTCCAGTATTAATTTTATAACAGCTTCAATTTCATGTTTAATTTACAATAAGAAAAGCTTTCAAAATAAATTTCAATTTGTAAAATCGAAAACGCACTCCAATTTAAATTGAAAAATAACTGGCAATATTTTTCAAATTGCAAACTGGTTCACTAATCAAATAAAATTCAAATTCTCCATGTTTAAATTCTGCTTTGAAAACTTTTGACTAAATTATATTACCTTCAACTGCAAGTAGCAAGAATATAATAAATTATTATTTAAGGGTACCCTAGGGGTGGTCATCTGTGGCTGAAACATAGCCTATGACCTGTCCCGAGTCAAATGAGGGCCACATGCAAAATTTCAGCACCCTAGGTCCAATGGTTGGGAATTCTATAGAAAACAAACAAACAAACTTTCATCTTTATATATTAGATAAGGAATAAAGTATGACCAACAAATTCTACTTTTATAACGTTTATTAACTCTAAAAATTATAAACCTTATTTATCTAGGATATCGAGAATCACAATTCTGGTTAGGATAATTTCAAGATTTCTTTAGAACTAGAGTGAATGCAAATTTCTTTAACTCTCGTAACGTTTATTTAGAATGATCTTTCAAATTTAAGAGACTTGGATTTCTATTCTGTTAAAGGTGACTTTCAAGATTTCTTTAGAATCAAATTAAATGAAAAACTCTTTGTTTTCTGGGACGTTTATTTCGAGGAATGTATAATCTTTCAGATCTGAGATACTGGAATTTCAATTCTGCTCGGGATAGCTTTGAAAATTACTTTAAAAAGAAATTAGATCAAAATCTTTTCTTTATATTCGGTTATAGTTATATTGTCTAATGTAGGTAGTAAATTTTTATCCTGTATCTCAGAATTCTTGCTAGGATGTATCTGTTGTTAATTCTTATTTTCTTCTTTTTCAAATTTTCGTTTTCTTTTTAATTCTGGAAATTATATTTTAGATTTTTTTTTATTTTAAATTTTGTAATTCTCAATAGTAAATTGTTACTATAGAGAATTGCTATATATAGTTTTATTATTTTTTAAGGGTGTGCGTTACAAGAAAATATTAACGATTGCAAATCGTAATTACCAGTTAGAAATTACAAATAAAAAATTAACATTACACTACAGTATTTAAAGTGCAAAATAGTACGGAGATTTTGAGTTGACATTTTTCAATATATTATATGAAATATATTGTTCTTGTGTTATAAAAATAAAATTTTGGACTTAATGCAGTGTAAAATTTGTGTTGTGTTTAAAAATTGGAAAGTAAATGTTGTTCTTCGATTGACTATCAAATTAAAACTTCTTTTAGACGAACCGGACTTTTAGTTATTTGCGGGTAGCAGATAACTACCACTCAAGATTTGACATTGAGAACGCATATTGAAATTTTAGCTTTGAGTGAAATTAAGAGTAAAATATAGAGAGTTTCAAAAACCATGTTTTTTATGGCTGATTTTTTTCAAGTAATTTCATGAATATATACATATATATAAAAATACAATAACATTTTAATGGCATAATAATATCAAATTTAAATCAAAAAATTACATCATCCCATGTGTCTAAATCCTGGTCTGTAATTTCTTCAGAAAATGAAACCGCAGTCAATTTGAACCCATGTTTTAAAAGATATTCATTAATAAGAAAATTTAAAGCTCTATTTTCATGAGCCATTAATGGCTCTGCTGAGAATGTATCTAAAAATGTAAGACTAAAAAACCAAAAATAGCATGACAAATAATAATAATAATAATAATAATAATAATAATAATAATAATAATAATAATAATAATAATAATAATAATAATAATAATAATAATAATAATAATAATAATAATCTCAAATAAATGACATAATGTATATGACTTTATTGCTAAGAAAGATTCGGCTAGTTGAAAAGGTAGTTATCCTATTTATTACTTGAAGACCTATCAGATTTGACGAATGAATTATTTTTATGAAATTGGTTAATTGAAAAAGTACGTTGAAACTGAAAGAAATGATTAAAAAATGCTCATTTTATTATTTAAATATTAATTATATAAAGTAGAAAATAATCATTATATTGAGAGTCCTTTGTTGTTCTACTGAGAATTATTAATATTCATGTAAAGAACGAAATTTAAAATTGGGCATGATTTGCATGCAATTAAAAAGAATTAGCATCAAAAAATAATTACCAACACAAACTGAAATGTAAATCTATTTTCTTTAATTTTTTAAACCATAAACAACATACACTGAATATGTCAAGATATCAAAAATTATCCTAATAAAATATTATTTTCTATGAATACCGTTTCTTACATTAACATATCACGAGGCTCCGCCTCAATAAAACTTTAAAACTATTGAAAATTATATAACAGAAATAATTCTTTGGAGATTTTTGACTATTTATAAAAATGTATATGTTCAAGCAGTTCTCATGACGCAGTATATGTTTTAGTAATAACAATATCATTATTTGTTGTATAAAAGAACTCGAAAAATTAAAAAAATTAATATTACCTGTTAAAAAAGAAACGATATTAAAAATTAATTTGCATATTTTTGGTTTAAATTGATTTTTGAGCACTTTCCTAAAAAAATACAGGTCTACGGAATGAAGAAAATAGAAGTTAAAGCCCTTGATGAAAAAAACAGTTGGATAAGCTATATGAACCTTTAAATTAGAAGGTTGTAGTCAATAGGCGTTTTGGTCAATGTAAAATATCGGAGTGATTAAATGACACAGATAATTGTAAAAAAAATACTAGAAAGAAATTTTCAATTTGAACTTTAAAAAATATGAAGTTTTGGTTATATGAACTTTTTTGTTATAAATGAGCAAATATAATAAAACAAAGAAAGTTAAATCATTAAATTGGCCAACTTTAACTATCAATTACTGTCAAAAATAAAAAAAACTCAAACTAAAGGCCATAAAGCTATCAATAGAGGACCAAGAATGTTTCCGTGTTTCTATATTTAAGTTAATTATTTTTTCATCAACATATTTTATAAAATATAATGCTAAATAGTGATTTGATATCTTATATTTAGTATTTCTATATTATAATGTCTTAATCTTTCTAGTAAATCCAATCTAGAATGATGCCTCTGTAAAAACATTTATGTAAAAACATAAATAACAAATATATAACATGTTATAATAATATTATGAATGATTACGAATAAGTATAAGTTAATGGTTTGCTACCCAAAACGATCCTATTTTCGAAGCAAGACCGTGACCCATAATGCTTAAAAAATCATCTAATATCACAGCATAAATGACATTGTGCCTCGATGATGTAGCGATTGTGATGTTGCATCGAAAGCTATGATTAAACTTTTGACCCGACAAAACTATAATATTATTAAACTAATTATTTCCTAAATTGGAAAATAAAGTCAAAAGAATGAGAAAGTTTTTTGATGCACTTGAATTGTGCATTTTTATTTTATCTGGGCTATATAGTTTTCGCTGAATAAATGCTTAGATCTAATGAAGTTGATATTATAAATCCTAAAACATATAAAATAATATTCATAGGTAAGTTTGATATTGCAATTAAATTTTTTTGGATTTTTTTAAAAACCCATTTGTCCTCAATTATTATTTTGACAATGGATACAATTAACATTTGAAATAAAGATGAATGATTATAATAGTGTAAATCATTGATATTAGATTTCCTACTGACTTTATCAAAAGAAAATATAATGAAAAATTATAGTTTCAACAAATCTAAGATATTTAGAAAATGTTTACAAATATTAAACTTTCAGTAATCGTAATATACAATGAACGATTAACAGTGAATGAATGGAAATCTTAGAAAATTATTAAGCTGGAAAAAAACTAGTTTAAATAATTAATCAAGTGTACCATAATCATTATTATAATTCGAAGAATTTGGAATCCAGTCAATAAAAGAGGATTTGTTGGTTTTAAAAGTAGACATTAATGTCAATTCTTCACGAAGCTTTTGACTTCTTCATTCTTTTTCCGCAATTCGAATTCAAGGACTAAATATATAAAAATATATAATATTTGAATTATCATCACTGATAATATTAGGAAATCACTTTTGTTGAGCTTTAATTTGGTTAAAACTTGATAAAAGTAGTGCTGAAAATTTGTGTTAAATAGAAAAATTAATGTTTGATGATTAATTAATAAAATAAAAAAATAAAATATTGATAATTTATAAATTTTCATGAGGAAGATTTTATTTATTATAATTAAAAGTAAACCAAACTTTTATTTTCTTATACACCTATTTGCACGGAATAATAACATCTTTAATACATGTTGGTGTGCAAACCAATAGATGACTCATTCAATTTTTTAATTATTTTTAATAATGTTTTAAAATTATTTAGAATATTTTCGACATAAAATTTCATGAAAAAATAATTTAAGTTAATTATTAGTAAATAAATTTTTTGAAAATTTATTTAAAATTATAAATAACGATTTCAAAATTCATTTTTTAAAAAGTATTTTGTCAAAAAAAATACAATCCCCCTTACTGAACGCAAGGATTATTTAGATCACTTCTTTGGTAGTGTTTTTTTACTATAAGAATTTTGTGATTAAAATCCAAATTAAAATCCTAAAATACAGTGTAACAAGATTTTCAACACACAGGCAAGTTTGCGTGTTACCTGTTATAAAATATATAGATTTTTTTTAATTATAAAAAAAATTTTCTAGTGGAACCGAATGTAACTGACGTTATTCGATACAGCATTAAAAATCAACATTCAGATAAGTCTGTATGTTTCCATAATATAGGTTCATATAGGTTGATTTTTTTATATTATAGATGTTAATATTCCATATAAGCAGGTGTAAATTGTAGACTTACAGCAAACAAAAAACAAATTTTATTTTGAAATGAAAGTTGAATAAAGTAATATTGTATAACAAGTTGCTGTAAAATAAAATTACCTGTAAACAATATTCCAATGACTCAGAGACAATGTTGGCATTTATAAAAAAAGATGTATTTTTTTACAAAATAATTCAAAGTAATGTGCTAAGCGATTGGTAAAAATCTTGTATGAACGAACAGGGCTTTCGTTCAGATAATCTGTTAAAATGCGACTATTTTACAACCGTGGGAAAGATAAAACATTAGATAAATTATAAAATGTAATTCAAAATTACTGTCTACTTTCAGAGATTGAATAAATTTTCGAAATTTACCCATCACTTTCCCGTCAAATCTAAACGTTAAATTTTGTAAAAAATTCAAGAATAACTAGTCAGCGTTATCGCAACTGCATGTCCTTCTATAAGGCATTGTCGTAGGGAATTAGCAGAAGATCATAGATTAGCCTTACAAAAAATATCTTAAGTTATAAAATGAAGGCATTGCTCGACGTTTCTCTTTCATATGAGTAGTTTTCTTTTAAATTTGTTACAAAATAGTTCACTAAAAGTATTGGTAATTATAGTTATCCTATTTTCACTATCAAATTGGAAGTGTTATAGTATTTCTCATTTTGAAAAAGTTAACAGTAAAAAGCATTACTGAACAATTTCTTGATGATGAATGCCCAAATGAAACAATGATTTATGATTGGATAAAGGTTTTCAGTGTGTTGGTGATAAAAGTTCAGTAAACACCTTAATTAAACAAAAATACATTTGTACTAATCAACAGAGGGACCATTTCAACAAATTCCTAGAAATATTTCGAAAATACATTGTTCTAGGTTTTATAAAATATGAGGACGAATCTTTCATTTTTACTTTTTATTAATGTTTGTGAATAAATGTTTAAATAAACAGCCAAGCAATAGAAATCATGCTTAATTTTTAATAAGAAAAATTAAACATGTTGGTATGAGAAATTAAGAAAAAATATTCCTTCAAAAACTTTGATATAGACAATTTGATTGTATGTAAAAATCTAAAATTCAAACAACGATAAAATATTTTTGAAGTAAACGTATTAAAAAGAAATTAATATAAGGTCCCCGCTTAGGAAAATCGGCTTGAAAATTAAAATTTTATTTAAAGTAATAATATATTTAATTTGTCATAAGTTTACAAGAATTCAATAAAATGTTTTGTTATCTTTTAGTATTTTATTGATTAAATAAAATAATAACAAATACTTCATAATCAATCAAAGGCGAAAATGAAAAGTGAAAATATTCTAAATTATTTGGAATTTGAAAATAAAGAATTTTAATCTCCATTCTTTTGACAAAAATGGGAAAAATTATGTTTAAATTGTGAAAATAAACAATAAACACCGAGAAAAAGCGAAATCCATAAATAATAATTCATTTAATCACCGACAAATAATGGATTTCACCAATATTGATGTGAATAAAAGCGGGTCTTTCCATTAATTCAATAAAATAATTAGTGAACAAATCGATTTTTAAAGTGAATTTGAAATAAACATTTATTGCGATTTGAGATACTTTTTTCATGTATGCCGCACAAATATAATATGCACACATCTTGGCATTACTATCTGACTTTCGGATTCATTTGTTATTGATTTCTACGAGTGAGCTATGCATTACAGGATGACTGTTATCAATTGGCTAGATTTTATAGACTAATTACACAAGTAAATTCCATAACAAAAATGAATAAATCGATTTTTAGGATGGGAATAAAAATCTAATCATATTCGAATCCTTAAAAATCTAATGGCAGCACATTGATTGAATGTGTTTTCGATTTTAATGTACCAATATGAGTTACTATTTGAGGTAATTAATTTAATTATTTAAGGATCATTCACGCGGCACTGGAGAACTTTGTTTTTACATTTTTCAAAGATAAATATCTGTATTTGAAATGTTTATGTGTAAAAATGAACATTAATTATTTGATCATGCAAACATTTTTAATTTTTCCTAAGCAATTCCTACGAAAAACTGTAAATCTAATGTTCATTATGTCAATACATTTGCGAGTCATTTTTCACGTAAATATTTGAAAATCTCAGATAATAGGTAAGAATATTTTAAGTATAACCATAAATTTTTGGCAAAGTATTAATCAAATGTTAATTTCTCTTACAACCCCAATGGCCATCCAAGAATTCCACTGAAGCAATTAAAACCCTATTTCTAACGGAAACTATATCATTTTACTTTTTATTTTTATTCATTTTACTTAACTTTTCGAGAATACCGTAGAGACCCATATTTTTCAATAAAAAAGTCATCGCATTAGAAAGAAAAATTTAATAATTCCTGTAGAAATGAAATTTTGAACCTAATTTTCAATCAAAATATTTCAAATTCCAAAATACAATATTTATCAGATAGTACTCCTGAGATTTCATGTTTATTCACAATGCACAAATTTAATGATACTCAATAAGGGAGCTTTAAGTATATGAAAGAGGATACCATGATCTCGGTAGGATAAACTCAGATCATCTATTAATATTAAACCACACTCATAAACTCATGTGCAAAACAATATAACTTTGCCGCGTTTTGGTCACCTATACATATTTTTATACATTTATTACTGTATAAGTAATAATTTTAGTTATATCATTATAATATCACCTTTACAATATATTTTTAATGTTATTTCAAATATTTTGGATCACATATAATTCATATAATTATATAATTCACATATAACTAATATTTAAAATTTCATTTTTTAAACTTTTTTATCAACTTGCAGTTATATTTCAATAATAGTATAAAGTGATTATTTCTTGGTAGCAGCATTAATTAAATGTTAAACACGTAAATGATAATATACACTTTGCAGCAAAAAGCTTTTTAATATTTTTAATATTTTCATAATATTAAACAATTAAATGGTAATTAAGCCTTTTCTGTGAATTATATATATAATAAAAATGAAAAAATTTCAATTAGAAAATAGTCCTTATCGATTAAAATATTATATTTTCAATTTAAATTATCATTTAATTGTTTGACATTTAATAAATGCGGCTACCAAGAAATCATCACTTTATATTTTATAATAATTGTTATAAAAATAATTAAGAACATAATACACATAGTTAATTTGTAATTATGATCATTAGTTTATTTAATTTTTTTAAATAAATGTAAAATACATATTTTTGTAATGAAACATTTATAAAGAATCCTTTTGCAGACCAATGGTGTTGAGAAAATGTATTTATAAAATAACTTAGAGTATATAATAGAATGATACCGTCACTTAAAATGCTGAAAATCATTAGTTAAAAAATAAAACGACACTTAATAAAACCCATCTTATATTAATAACGACAGTGAAATATAATTTTTTTAATGAATCATTACTACATCTTTAAAACCAGGAAACATTTTGCGATATTATTATTCATTCGTAAATAAATTGCCAGAAAATATTGAAGTAAAATTTGTCATTTACCCTTTCAATAGTGTAGCGACATATCTAATAATTACTAAAATAATTTAAATGCTTACAACAAAATGCATTGGGATCTGGGATTTTAGTACTGTACAGTCATAGGCTCGTAAACAAGTCCAAACCTGTCTGCTTTGTTGCTGTTTGCTGTCTGCTTTTTTCTTTTCTATATAATTTTGTCAGTGGTGGCCAACCCAAATCAATCGAAGGGCCAAATTTTCTGGAAAATACTATCACGGGCCACAATAAATTCATTTGAATAAATATAAC
>CAUHTR010008042.1:100794-179396 GCA_959609185.1 Schmidtea polychroa
AATAAATATAACTCGTTTTTATGATTCAAGTAAACTTAGAATCAATTTTTTAAATTAAAAACATGCTTAATTCGAATATGAATTCTAAAAAAGACAATTATTGATTTGATGTTTAAAATTGTGTCCGGGCCACATCAAAACGCTTCGCGGGCCACCGGTTGGCCATAGCTGGTCTAGATGTTGGTAACAAACAGTAGACTCGTGTCTCGCTTATTATTAACTGTGTTTTTACATGTGCTGTGCTCGGAATTGCCAAGTAAGCTATTTATAATTTTATTTTACTTATTTAGTTTGCAGCAATAGTTTTTATGAGTTTTTTTATTTCCGAAAATAAAAATGGCCCAATAGTGTTAATTATTGGGATATTATGTCTCATCAGTATTGAATAACCTATATATTCAAAATTTTCGTCTTAGAATGGACAAACCTTTGTCAGATCATTTATTTAAATATTTGTTTTCCCGTCAAACTAAATTAGCAATAAATATTTTGTGCTATAAATATTACATGAATTATTAAAATAAAAAAAATCATATTGAAAGGGTTAACGGAAGATGTTCACTTAATGCAGAGGTTAATTTAGATATAGGTTCTTTAAATAGTCACTATTCACCTTTGTTGGGTTTAAATAAGTTACCATTGGTCTGTATATCAAGTGTCATCACTGATATTGTATAATATATTTTGATCAAATGGAACTGTGAATAATATGATTTGCATACTACAATGTACATTTCAGATTTGATAAATTAGTATCTTTAAATTTGACGGAATCCCATAAAATTCTCTTAGAGACCTCACGCAACAAAACCTAAATCTGTCACCTTGACTAAAACGTTTATTTATTTTAATGTGATTTTCATTAATACCTTTCATACAAAACACATACAAAACATACAAAACAGTCTGTTTCTTATACTGTTTAAAAATTTATTAATAAATTTAAAAGTTAATAAAAACTAGAGAAATATTTGATCACCTATGTTTGTAACTCCATAATTAAATGGTATTTTACTTTGAAATATTCACTTTATACGCTTTTTCAACACTGCTTTTTATTATTATGTCAAATTAATAAGTAAATTAATTTTAATGGAAATTTTCATTAACACAAAGTTTTTTTTATTATTTTTCCATTCAATTAAAATCACTAAATATGTAAAAATTATAATTTACTTATAACTAAATTGAAATGTCGAATCATGAAACTTTTTTTAAATAACAATTTTCAAGTGATATTTATTCTAACCTTTGATTCTTTCATCTGCTTGCTGCGATCCATCGTCAGAATATTTGGCGAAATCTATACTATCAATAGTAGAAATACTTGGAGATGCTTCTTAATATTATTAATTTTAACATGTTAATTTAATGATAAATAAATACTAATTCGGTTTGATGGTAATTCAATATGAGATGCGACATTTTCAAAGTTTTCAGGGTTAGTAAAATAGTTTCTTAAAAACTTATTCTCAACGCCTCGTTCTATTAATTCAAAATCTAATTCTAAAGCAGTTAATTGATAACTATTATTTATTAGAAAATGTGATATGTCATCTATTGTAATATTTTCCGTCATTTCATTAAATATAATCATACAATAAAAAAATTAAATAATCTGCTACTTATAAATTATAGAATGAGTAAATTTAAACACAAATCCAATTAAGATAAACTTCAGTTAAAATATAAAAATTAATTTCTTAATTTTCATTATAATTGTTTGTGATATTTTAATTCACAATAAATAATAAACTATATAATTTATTACAAATGTTTCGATAATATTAATTTGGTTTTCATATATATTATTGTAAGTCAAAAACTGCAGCTTAATGAAAATTGTCACCGTGTACTAATAAGATTAAATATACTTGGTTATAGCAAGATTCAAATTTGGGTTGTCGTACAATTTTATGAGGCAATCGCTAATGAGGTCATAATTCAATTCAATTTAATAAAATTTATAAGAATTAACTCAGGTTCTATTTTTGTTGATTATGCTACTTTTTATAAAGGCCTTAAACTCTATATATAACACATTTTGTCTGTGTTTTCAATTATTTACAATGGCTTTTTAAGAAACTGTTTATGGCATCTTTTAGAAACCGCTGGTGTGGGATATAAATATAGCCAGCTAACCTATTTGTCGAGGTCTCACTATTTGAGATTCTCAACTTTACTGGTTCTTATGTATATAAGAATTAACAAATAATACTTCGTTATAAATATTTATTAAAACAAAATATCACTTTGAAAAATTTACAAAGCGTCTTTCAAATTTTGATATCTCGAATATCGAATAGTGCGTGTTGTGTTGTTTGTTATTTATTATGCTTGTTATATTTGTAATGCGAAAATTCGTGTTTGACGTTTCTGTCTGTCTTATTTTGAAGTTTCGGTAAGATTAACTTTACAAGACCCAGCACTTAGATTGAAATTTTGGGCAAATAACACTGATTTTTACGGCTATTAGTGTTTAACCACTGTTAGTGTTTAAATAATTGTTTTATTTATTTTTTGAAATAATTGCTTTCTTATTTACCATGATAACAAATATTTTATTTCCTTAATAATTGTTTTATTTATATAATGAGATATTTGTTTTTATATTTGTCATTTTACTAAAATTCCTATCGCATCTTGATACAAATCATCGATAATGATGACATCGCCTTTATTTAAACGACTTGACCATCTTTTATCAAATCCCTTTACTATTTTTATATTTTTCAACTTATATAAAATTATCTTGAATCAATTGATGTTTTTTTATTTACACCCCGATGCCAATATATCTTGTTGAATTTTGTTTTGAATAATTGAAATTTTAATAAATAACAAATAAATAAGTTTTCACACTACAGTTTGGGTCAATAATTTGATATACCACACCATTTCTTAATTCCATTATTAAGTTTTTTATAAATATAGTTTGTGTTTATATACGACATTTTAATGAACTCTTATTAATAATGGTATATAAAGATTAATATTTCATAAATGATTAATAATGTTATCAAATATAAATTATAAAAGTAAATTCGATGTGTCAAAAATTACATTCATAACTGGAAAACCACAGTAAATTGTTGATCGAAGTGGAAAATACCCGATAATATTTTTCAAATCAGGCAAATAGAGAATAATGGTAAAGTAGTTGTGCAAGGTTTGAGAAATTTAGAATACAAAGATTTTGTTACTAACATTCAAAATGAAATAAATACATTGGTCACTCTCTGATTGGTTTAAAACAGGATGTTTATTCATTTCATATCCGTTTTTAAAAATGTACAACATTCCTAGCGCTGTTCAATTAATTAATGAGATTGATCATTATGGTAAATTATTAATTTATTATATATATATATATATATATATATATATATATATATATATATATATATATATATATATATATATATATATATATATATATATATATATATATATATATATTTTAAATGAGTATTCTGCAGTTATAATTAAGCGGAGTTTTATTACCCCAATTGAAAGTTATTCTGAAAGATAAAGCTATGAGATTGATCCCAGATTTGTATATAACGAAACCAGAATTTGGATGTTCGAGATCTTCCATTAACTCATGTGGAACATCAAAATCAACAGAACTAACATCAAGAAGGAGCCTGAATGCCCATGTATAATTGGGTGCATTTGCTGTGCTGACAGCTATCAGCGTTATGTTGAATAGTCTTTAGTGAAATCTCTTCGACGATTTCTAAACACTAAATCATTTCCACAAATTTTTACAAACAATTTTTTGATTTTTTATATTCTAAATGAAATTGTTTTTGTTTGCACGACTATTAAAATTTTTAATTAAATTGATATTTTTTAAAAATCAGTTAATAAATTTATTTCATATAACTAAATGTAGCTTGATTTAAGGAAGTTACTTTAGAAATTAGATAGATTTCTTACAATTGATTTTAATAAATTATAAATTTCATTTTATACAGTTATAGATTGTTTAAACTGTTTATTTCATATCATAATAAATATTTAATTTCTCGAATTTTAGAAATTTTTTATTGTTGACATAACAATAAATTTTGGTCCTTCTGAAAATTATATTGTACTTTCTGAAACAAAAATGAGTACTCCAACTGGTCATAAAACTCCTTTGAAAGAAGAAAATTTTTTAAATAAATTGACTACATTAAATCGTAAAAAAAAGAAACAACAAGAAATTGAGGAATTAACTCTTGAAGGAAAACAAGCTATTGAATCTCCTCTAAGTCCTTTAATACCAGACTTAGGACCAGATGGATACCATTTAGAAGAAGGAGAAGAAAGATTTATGATTGAACCATTTGCCAAAGTTGACTTTTTTAAATTTTAAATAAAATTACTTATCTTTGTTTAGGAATCGCCAAAAGTTACTGCACTCATATCAATGTTATTGGAATGGATTAATTCTGAATTTGTTGAACAACGGATTTTAGTAAGAAATCTCGAGGAAGATCTTTATGATGGGCAAATTTTGCAAAAATTAATTGAGAAGTTGTCTGGAATAAAAGTTGATC
The DNA here is from genome assembly GCA_959609185.1 of Schmidtea polychroa. NCBI lineage: Eukaryota > Metazoa > Platyhelminthes > Tricladida > Dugesiidae > Schmidtea > Schmidtea polychroa. The sequence continues at coordinate 105,342 of CAUHTR010008042.1, forward strand.
ACCCGGAAGTTACACAATCTGAAATGGGACAAAAACAACGGTTAAAAGTAATCTAGTATTAAAATTACAAATCTAATATATAAATGGATATCCTTTATGTTTATAAAATGCAATATTTTCATCTAAAATAGATCCTATTTACTTCAATAAGAAATTTAACTAATCTTTCTCTTTCACGCGTCTTCTCTAATTGAATCTTTGTTCAGGTTTCTTGTTTTTTATAACACTGAGCATGAGACATTTTCAGTGTAACGAAGAATTTTGGTGGGTTTTCCTCATGAAACATCCATTCACGAGACTCAGGCTTCACGTATGGAACGTTAAGACTCAATGACATCTCGATTATCAATATATTATTAAAAAAATTCTGTCCGACAACATGAAAGAGGGCCAGAAATAATATAATATAGATGTTAGAATATAGGATATCTAGCAACAAGATATATTCTGTGTTTTTGCAAATGTTCCCTCAAGATATTGAATTCATATTTTTATCGTTCTCGATTTACTGTCTTCTGTTTAATTTCATTTTCATCAAGCTTCTTAGCTAGCGTTGTTGAAGACGACTGGTATGAGTTTTATTTTTTAAAGATTTTGAAATTTGAGTACAAGGAATCCAAATTGAAAAAAAAGAATAAATGTAAACGATTTCAGTGTCGGCTAAATTTTAATTTTGTAATAAGGTTTTTTATCAGTAAGAATTCACAGCAGCTGCCTGTAATACATTTTTTATATTTTTCAATAAAAGGTAAGTGCAATAAAATCGGTTACAAATGAAAAGAATATGTATATTATATAGATGATTATAAACCAAAAACCCAGGGCCCATCAATTCGATCACCATGGTTTTTGTTGTTCTCTACCTCAGAGTCGGAGTCCTCTAATTCCGCCGGTGCATTACCCTCGATTATATTTTTGCTTTCCTCAAAATCTCGGCTCGTTAATCTGCGCCTGATGCTTCATAAAGTTTTCCTCTCAAGTCCACCGATACAATTTCACTACACACTTCCCGGCATATGTTAAACCAGTCTACTATTGTATAGCTTGATTTTCCAGTTAATTCATAGGCATTTTCAATATTAGTGCCCAACAAGAAGAGGAAGATGATTTCGATAATTTTACATAAACTCAATTTACAATTTAATTTCTCGTTTATGTTGGTATAATGTAAAACAATTCCGGTTCTGGTAGATCTCATTGATTGATAGTCTTTTGTGGTACAACTTGGAATAGGAACGAATTCACCTTTTCTATTTCGTCTTCTTTTCTGTAACATTTCGGTGCCACATTTGGAACAAGGTTCCGCTGTATCCTCAGTATGAAGAAATCCATGTTGTTGAGGAATCCCACTGCCATATCTTCGGAGAGAATGATGTTCTCGCAAGCTGTAGTTATTCTTTAAAAATAATGTTTTAATCCAATACATTTATACAAGGACATAGTGATGAACATTGAAATGAGTTACTAAACAATGTTCCTGCAGGTCTTCAGGGTCATTTCTTAAATAATAATTTTTCAATAGAAATGTTTTTGTCATAACCTAGTTAGTGTGGCCTCGTATTTGCGATACAAACACATAATTGATCATAAGCATTTAAATAATCATTCTTCTATACTCATTCAACGAACTCGGTTTATCGAAAAAATTTAATGTTATTTTGAATTTTCTGAGTATTTGATGTTCATTAAACTTAAATTATTACGCAGATAGTAATTGAATCTATTAATCAAACACTCAACGCTCACGGATCCTTTGATACGTCAAAATGGACTGTTGAGAAAATTTATTCCAAGGATTTGGTTGCAATCTTACGATTATTGGTTGTATTAGCGAGATATTATAAAGCTCCAATCAGAATGCCAGAGGGCGTTTGTATCAGTGTGTTGTTGGTTCGTAAGCTTAACGGGCAATTACATCATTGGAGACAAAATGAAATCATTACTGATGCCAGCTTTCAATTATTAAACGGTATCATTTTATATTTTTAAAATAATTCCTATACTACAAATATACAATATATTGTATAATACAACTAATATTATTGAATTCGCTTAATTCCTGATATGGTGAGAAAATATTGTCTTCATTTATGTGATTAAATTACATATTTTTATTTAATAGTTTTATTAAAAATAATTTTAAACAATCATGTTAAAATGCTTATCTAAGTATTAACGAAATGAATTTAAAACTTATTTAGAAACAACAGTTTAGTGAGTTCTTATAATTGTGAAACCGATTTATACGAAAGGTTACCGCATCTTACCACGAACACTCCAAATTTGACATGTCGATAAAATGAGTTATATATACAAACAAGTTTTTAGCTACTGTGATCAAGGAAAAGGCGAATAAATGTAGAGATTTTAGATTCTTCAATTTAAGTTAGCTTAAAAGTACTTCAATCATGTATTAGTGCTCAATAAAACTTTTTGATTCATACCTATGTGTTTAGCCCATTTTTCGAGTATTTAATACCCTGATAATTTAGTCAAATACTCGAACAGTATACTTCGCTAATTTTTAGTTTATATTTTACATGCTTTTTTATAGTTTATGAATTGTTTTCGATTCAAATGAGTTTGTTTAAAACTTTCATAATTATTTATATTATCAAAAATATTTAAATGATATGTCTAAAATTGCTTCATAAAAATTATTATTATTAACCCTTAAATGCATTCTGTTGCGCTTATAACTCAGAATACATGCAATAACTCTAGTGCATAGTGTTGCATAAGTGTAACAAAACACCGAGCCATTGCTCTTTCAAATTATTCTAATAGTTGTCTCTGTACGCGTGATATTGACATTTTAAAAATATTTTTATTTTTGAATTTGGAAAAATCATGCATTTAAGGATTAATTTGCCTGGAACTCAGCAATGAGAAAATTTATTCTATTTAATTTTCCTAGAACAAATCAAAAATTTGTGTAAAAATAATATCATAATATTTACTAGAACAATTCTTAAAATATAAATATTATCATGAAACGAGGGGTATCATCATAAAAAATTTTTATTAGCAATATGCAATCCAAATAAAAAGTTAAACAATAATAATAGTAATGTCTCTTAGATAAAATTAAAAAAAAACTAATTTTACTTTTGTAATTTTTTTCAAATTCAAATGGTTCTGGTTGTCTTAATTAATAAAATATCGGTCCCAACTTAAACGCCTTTGTTGTTGGGTTCGTATAATTTTTCATGTCTTTAGTCATCCGTTAGTTGAATTCCTGAGTTCTTTAGCTTTGAATTATTTGAGTCAAAATCAGTTCTGCGCTTTCTAGAGTTTTAGTCTCAGTCTTGATTGAATTCGAGTAGTCTGTTTCTGCACTCTGTATAGTGCACTTTTATAAACTTAAATTACGTGAATGTTTGACTTCTGTGAATACTAAACCGTTGGATTACTATAGGTACTTAGTCACTAACTCCTAAAGGTGTTATTTTTCAAAACTTACCTGTTTTTGAATTTTTTCCCAAAATACGCAAATATTAAGTTTTTAGGGTGTTTATGAAATTTTATGTGAAGTAAGTCTGGAGGTTTGCAAATACTTTAATAAATGAAACTTTGAATTTATTCAATATTGCAGTAAAAGTTTATAATTTGCTATTACAATGCCAATAATTTCCACCAGTCAAATTTTTAATTTAATTAGTTAAGAAATTTTAAATAAATTAAATTCTAAATCCTTTGGTCAAACCTCCTTTCATGCGGTCTCTACGCTTTTTTATTGTGTACTTGGCTCTCACATGTATTCCTTTATTCCTTATTCCTTTCCCCCATTTAGTCATTTATCCAAACTATTTTTTAATGAAATATGAATATCAATCAAATAGGATTCAAAATACTAATATCATGTAATATACAAGTGAAAATCTCATCGGAGACGTGCCTATGACGACACATAAATTTGTAAAGTTATGAATCTAGTAAATATCTATGAATTCTATGCCGTTTCCTCATTTGATTTTTTGTATTGCTCCATATGAGCCTTTATGTAATTGATTCTACAATATTCTCTTCGTGGTTAACGGTTAAATGCTAAAGGTTAGATATGTTCTCAATATTTACGTATCCTCTCCAGCAATTTGTCACAATCTAGAATCACTTTCAACACTTGAGACTATCACCTGAGTCAAAGTTTCATGGTTACGGTTATCAATATAATATAAGAAACATGCCTTGATTTCTCTGCAGTATTCCACCAACTACCAATTGTTGTTCCCGTTCTCTTTCTTTGTTTTATTTATATTTCACAAACAAAGGTTCATCCACCTCCATTGTGAGCCCGGCACCTTCACTTGACATCGGTTGGCGTAGAATTGAAGATACTCATACTTCTATTGGATAGTTTTTCCAGTCTGTTATTGTCTTAATTGATGACATGTTGATTTCATGTTGACAAAATATAATGAAAGTCAATTGTCTAATAAAACAGTATATGAAATAAACAATAGTTTGATAGTTGAGATGAGTTCCTTCCAGATTTGTATCGCTTTTGAGTTGGTTTTGTTATAAAGTTTATAGGATCTTTGTTATTTACCACAGAAATTAGCAGAAGATAACTCATAATGATGAATAACATCTAGTACAAATTTTAGCGCCTTTTATAGTGGTTTGAGGGGTTCACAGATGAATTACATTTATGTGAATTACACAAAATAAAACTGATATTTGAGCGCTATTCGCAAATGAATTAGACATATGAGAATGAATGAATGGTGTTTGGAAACTTTATGGCGAGGAAAAGGAATTAATTTCAATATATCTAATTATTAGCTATAAATTTTGCAAACATTCTACTATTGTTAAATCACCGTCTACTTTTAATTTTATGCGTTAATTTATCAACAATTTTCAAATTTCTACAGAAGCTACCGATGAACAAGACGCATTTAGTGTATTAGTGGATTTCGCTCCAGATAAATTGCAGCTTGTCCGAGAAACTCTAATAACTTTTACCAACTCGAACTTGCAAAAAATTAATTTATCAGTCACCGATCTCGATAATCAGGTATTTCATTATTTTATAAACTCTTAAATATTATAATTAATTTCTAAAAGTGCACTCCGTAGATTGCTCATTCGTGTTGAGTAATGTTAATACCTAAATCACACAGGCAGGAATTTTCAACAAATAAGTGATTCATGAGAATTTCCCCAATGTCATATATCCATTATCCCCACATTTTGTTGATTTTGGTCATGGTAAATATTGTCGACATAGCTCTTTAATGATTTTAATTCTATTCCTTTGTTTACTGAATTCTCACTGAATTTTTATAATTTCTGAAGACCTAGAATTTTAAAAATGAAACATCTAAGTAAAATTTGTTACAAACTAGCTGTTGTACCCGGCTTCGCCCGAGGTTACATTTATTATAATAATTCATTTAAATTAATTTTTTGTTTAATGATGTTATTACTTTCCAGTATTAATTTTATAACAGCTTCAATTCCATGTTTAATTTACAATAAGAAAAGCTTTCAAAATAAATTTCAATTTGTAAAATCGAAAACGCACTCCAATTTAAATTGAAAAATAACTGGCAATATTTTTCAAATTGCAAACTGGTTCACTAATCAAATAAAATTCAAATTCTCCATGTTTGAACACTGCTTTGAAAACTTGACTAAATTATATTACTTTCAACTGCAAGTAGCAAGCATATCATAAATTATTATTTATATGGTAAATTGATGACCGGAGAGACAAACAAACCGACTTAGAGTACCCAAAGGGGTGGATACCTGGGGTTAAAACCTAGCCTATGACCTGTCCAGAGTCAAATAGGGTCACATACAAAATTTCAGTACCCTAGGTCCAACGATGGGGAATTCTATGGGTAACAAACAAACAAACTTTCATCTTTATATATTAGATAATAATGTAAAAAAATTATTGTAATTGTAAAAACTAAGTTAAACCAAATTTTATGAAAATTTTAAAAACAATAAAAAATATCTAAATAATTTTAAAATTGTAAATGTTGAAAATTAAATATACTTAAATATTGTGCCTGAAATTCGTTTAAAGTGTACCTTGATAAACTTTTTATTTATTTAGAATTATTATTGATATATTATTAAGACACTAATTGTTAAATTCATAATATAATTGAACATTATCATGACTAAATTAAATTTTGGCAATACACTCAGATCTTTTTTTATGCGATTTTGAAATAATGCGGTGCGATAAAAAATATGTTTTTCTAATATACCGTTTGCAATGAATAGGCATATCTATCATGTTTCAAAAGTTTCAATAAGTTTATATTATATAAACACACAAACATACATGTGTGCTGATTTTTAGCGTTGGAATGAATAAACGCATTTAATATAAAAAATGAGAAAGTGGTAGAAAAATGTATTGACATACACAAATACAACACATAATAGAAAAATGCACGCGAAATTTCGACATGTAGAATCGTTGTAATCGTTGTAACGCGCTATAATAAATCATTTACAATAATTTGTATATAAAATTAAGGGAAATATTTTTCTACGAAAATTCCGAAAACTCAACTTCGAGTTGTAGAGATAATGATAATATAATTTCGTGAGATTTATTTTCAATTTTTCACAAATATAAGTTTAGTATTTCATAGTCCTATTTAGATATATTTACTTATATTCATGTTGTCCAATATTTTCAGCAATTTTCCATGATTTTTCAGGATATTTCTTACTTACTTTTTCATTTTAAGAAATTATTTAGGTTTTATGCGATTTTTGGAGTAAATTTAACGTATCTATCATTTGGCATATAAATATGTTTTTGTGCGAATTTCAATGGAACGTATCGTATCTATCGCATGAAATAGAGAATTGGATGTATTATGAACACGTTGACTGTCACGCGAGATAAATATAATTCGCATATACAGTGAGTTAAGGCGCCGTGTGAGTTACAGAATAGCCAAGGCAATTTTTTCAATAAAACCAATTACATTTTAAATAACTTAAAATTTATTTATAATATGTAAAAACATGTTTAACTAAATTAAAATATGTTATTTCAAAATTTATAAGGTTAAAAATTTGATCAAAAAGTCAAAAAAAAATAATAATTTACCTCACAAGATGAAAAAACAATTTAATTAAACTATTAATGTTGAATTTTTTGAGTTTATAACTTAGTCACAATCATATTTGTTTAATTAGCTCTCATCATTTAAAAAGATTAAAATTATAAAACATTTTCTCAGAGATTGCAATTAATAAATTTAAAAATTATTTTTCATCTTTCTATATTCTGCATCTAAGTGTCCTATTTAAATTATTGACATATGTTAGAATTAAGAAATCAAAAACGAATTCAGTGTCAGGCATAATATTTTTTAATTTTTTAATACCACACCGAAATGTTGTTTGTTAAAATAAATGATCCATGTTTTTAAATGTTTTCTCTCAGGGTCATGGAATTTAGAACTATGTCAACCAAGATCTCTCACTTACAGATATGATGTCATTGACCATCAACCACTTCTTAACATATTGTTCGTTTTTTATAATAATTTAATTTTAAATCTACGGTAATGTCCGTCATGCCGAACATTTCCTAAGCTTTAGATTTAGATCCGCTTTATAAATGTGAACATAGTCAAATAAACAAAGTACTTTATGATCCCCTTTTTACAAATTGCACTGCAATAATATTGAATTGAATTTTCAAGTGATCCATTTTTTACAATTCTTGTTATAAAAATTTGAACACTAACTTTTTAAAAAGAACCGGCTGTTTGAATGAGCATCGTTACATTGTTCTGGTGTGTTCTACGAATAGAAAACCATGGATATAAAACAATTTACAAACCCTACAATAATTTCCCACATGTATTAAGTAAAATATATTTAAATACATGTATCAAAGTGTCAAATTAATTTTATTAGGAATAAATATTATTATATTCCAGACTTATAATTATGTAATTACTAATAGACATTGAAGCATAATCGTCTGTAATAAGTTGTTTAGTGCTCTTTTAATTATATAAAAAAACTATTGTTATTTAATAATTTATTAGAATTTGATGTATATTTCATTTTATTCCATTAAACATTCTTACTTAAAAATTGGTACTTAAAGTAAAAACTATAACATTTGGAATGTATTATATACATATATCAAAAAGTGTCAAATTAATTTTATTACGAATAAATGTTATTGGATTCCAGGCTTATAATTATGTAATTAGGCATAATCGTTTGAAAACAGGTGAACAGGTGAAAACATGATTTAGACTAAAATTAAACTTCGTAAAAGTTACTCATATTAAAACAAAATTGAGTTAATTTACAAAATATTTATTCCATTTAATGGAATAGAATGAAAGGCATGTTTAAACTTTCTATTACTAATTTTAACTTTTGATGGCATCGTTTTACATTCCGTATAAATTATTAATAATATAAAATATTTCTTATAGTTTTGTGATGGTGTCTTTCTGATTCTTCTCATGGGTTTACTAGAAGGATATTTTGTTCCTCTCTACAGCTTTAATCCAACACCTACAACAATGGATCAACGAATTAACAATGTTCAATTAGCTTTTAGTCTTATGAAAGATGCCGGTGTTCCTTCATTTACAACTCGAGCAGAAGATGTCGTCAATGGAGACCTAAAGTCTATTTTAAGAGTTCTTTATATTCTTTTCTCTACGTATAAGGAGACCTAATTATTATTATTATTATTAGCCGTGTTATAGTCAATGAATTTATTGCCTTTATTTTATGAAGTCCTATTCAATATTCATCAAATTGACTTTCGGTTGTCATTATTCATGATATTCGTTAGGACTTGTGCAATGTGATGAAAATGTGTTGCTGTTGATAATGATCTCTATAATTTTTCTATTATTTAATATTACTATATATTATATAATAATTTTTATTGGTGGTTATATATTATGCATGTGACCATAATCTTTCATATCTTTTACTTATGCTTTATGAAATGTTAAATATTTATAATATTATGGAATTTTATTGTTTTCAAGTGTTATAAGCGTTTTGACTAAATCATGAAATTGTTCTAGATTTGATATTTTGTTTTAATTGATTGTTTGATATTTTTTTCATCCCTGTGATTATTTATCACAATATATTATATGTAAGATTCTGATCATGGGCGTCCGCAAGTGGGGACGCTTGCCCCCTCCCCCTCGAATTTCCAAAACCATTCTATTTTTCGATTATTTTAAACATATTTTAATAGATACGCCCAAACAATGTTGTAAAAACCCAAGACAAAAAAAATTAATAATTTAATTTAACGAGGCTTCCTGTTTTTTTTAATGTTATTAATAATATCTGGAAATCAATGATTTCAAATTATCTTATTTGTATAAAAACTTTCAATATTAACTGACGTTCTGGTTTTAAAAAAAGTGTTCTATTTTGTAAATAAACGAAAAAAAGTTCTATTTTGTATAATGCCCCAAATATTTATTATACACATGCATTTTTTTTCAACTCTTCTCTCCTAGAAAAATTGTCTATTTGGTAAAAAAATATTTTTGCATCCCATTCCCCTCTTGAAAAAATTCCTGTGGATGCCCGTGATTCTGATAATTGATAATTGACATGATAATTGTCAACCATATGAATAAAATATTGTCTGATTAAAAATATATAACAGAAAGAACAATTTACAGGATAAAATAAGGAGTACCTTTATAATAACGTATGATGATTGAGACTTAATCAAATTTTCTCTGATTTTTTCAGCTATCGATTGAGGTCTGTTCGGTAATAAATTTTCTAGGGCAAATTAGCCCTAACTAAATTAGAAAATATCTTGACAGCTGTCAAAGATTACGAGGAATTATGCAGGAATTGTTGGGAACTTATGTTGGAGAGAAAAAAATGGAAAATTAAAGATAAACTGAAGGGCCACAAAGTGACGAGGTATAAAAAAAGGTAGCACAGCAGAAGCAGGCAGAACAAGTTAGAGAACGATTTACAGAACAATTTGGGGAACAATTTGGAGAATAATTAAAGGAACGATTACGAGGAAAGCAATTAAAGGAGAATATTTTCGAGGAAACATTTGAGTCAGAATATTGTGGAATATTGTGAAACAAAGTTGCGACAGAAGATTTGAGATATAATATTTAATTTAGTTGGAGAATTGAAGCAGAGAAAATTTATCAGAAAAAGAAATAAAGCGAAGTAGCAAGACCTTATTCAGTTGATAACAGAGTAAAGTTAGGCAAGTAAATCCAAGTCAAATCAGAAAACAACCAGTTAATTTACCAATTATTACACTTCTCAGTTGTGAGATTTGTCAAATCAAGGTTATACGCGTGTGCTATTCTTCACCATAGTGTTGTAATAGCACTGTATAATCGATAGTCAGCTTGTTGAGCCAATTGTATCATTGTGAAAATATTTTTGATATTAAATAAAGTTTCCAGCGTTAATTGTTGTTTGTGGGTTTGTCAAAGACACACTTGGAGTCAGAATAAGAATTTTAACTTACAAATAGTGTCACCAACCCAATAACCCAACAGCGGAAAATACAGATGAAAAAATGGAAGAACAAAATTATCGCAAGTACCGCAAATGTGGCAAGCTATAAAAGGGAAGACACAACAGTCAGAAGAGAGAAGTGAAAGGAGAGTAAGAGAGAATTAAAAGGAGAATCAAAACAGAACTCATAACAGAGTGACAGAAGGGAACTGGTTGATAATAAATAATTAATTGGGAGTGACGAGAATTTTTTGTAAAATTGAATTAAAAGCGGAAATGGAGTGAATAAAGTTGTAGTCAAATCAAATAGAACAATCGATGAATTGGTTGACGGATAGTGGTTATTGTTACTGTCACAGAAAATTATACGAGAAGGCCTATTCTTCACGTAGTGTCGTAATAAGCTCTGTGTAATTAATTAATTTGGATTTAATTGGTTGTAATTACAACTTGTACGATCTACTGTGAATATTAATAAAGGTTTATCTTGTACTGGATTGTTAATTTGTAAACACAATGATTAAAATGATCTAAAGTCACGGTTACCATCACAATACCCAATACAAAATGATATGAGTAGCAGACAACCGAGAGTGAGCTATTTTATATGATAATTGCATGAGCATCTATTCTCTAGACTACGCAATCGCAGTGTCACAGCTCAAATCGTACAAATGTAGGTCTAGTGTAACAGATTTAGAATATTCTATATGAAGCCACGCTCAGATATGAAAAATAGCTATATAGATTTTTTATAGATTTTTAGCGATATTTATAGATATTTTTTTTACCGGGTGTTTTAAGGACATTTTGATGTTGTTACTTTCCTAGATCGAAAAAACGAAGAAATGATTTCTATTTCCTTAGATTCTAGCGCTTAGAATCTACTCTCTTTATCACACCAATAATTAAATATATGTAAAACTTATTAAATAAGAAATGAATATTAAAATTTTAATGAACATTACATTTATATTAGAATTCGTGTATTGAGTTCAATAAAATTTATAAATGTCCTCGAAATTAAAATTTTTCATAGACTTCGTAAGTCTCATTAATCATTAAGTTTCATTTAACTCGTTTTTTATATTATAATTTCCATTAATTTTAATTATAAAAGTAAAATAATTAAATAATCTATAAATAACCTACTTTTTAGCATTCTCTATATATTTCTATTTTACACCTACATTCTTTTTGAAATTGTACTTTGTAATTTTGTAATATTAAAGTAACTTTATTTTTTGTAAATTATTAACTAAAATAAAATTTAATGAATAATCGATTGCTTATTTCAGCGACAGTCACAATTATGATTTTAAATGTTTTTATTTTAATTTTTTATAGTCCATTTTTGCAAAAATCTAATGAGAAATTTGAAAATTATATAATTTTGAATAATGGTTCTACATTTTTGCATTTAAATTCCAATACCGATGAAACTTTATTCTTTAAACATCAGAATACTTCTCATAATTTACAGATTGTTGAACTTATTAAAAAGAAGCATAATTTCATTAAAGGTTTTTTAAGTTTTAGTGACATAAGAATTGTGATATTTATTTACGGGAATTATGATTATATTTCTAATCACATCCTACTTTATGGAATGTGGGAAGGAAATTGGATTCATCAAATTGTAACTTACATTAAACAACATCCCAAAATACAGTTTATTGATGTTGGCTGTAATGTTGGAGTTTATTCTCTTAGTGTAGCATCTCTGGGAATCAATGTAATTGCTATTGATGCTAATCGCAACAATACCGATCGATTAATACAATCTGTAATAAGTAACAATTTACAGAAAAAAGTTATCATTATCTCAAATGCTATTTCAAATGAAAAAAAAAGTTTTTCGATGAAAAGAGTCTGGAACAATATTGGGGGCCAGCCAATTATCGAAAATTCAGCTGATACATATCAAGTGAATAGTATTCTTTTGGATGATTTATTATTCCTGGTAGACGATAAAGTTGATGTTATAATGAAGATTGATATTGAACATTCTGAAATTAATGCATTTAAAGCTGCCGGTAATTTATTTGACAAAAGAAATATAAAATTAGTTTTAATTGAATGGGATGGAATTAGAACTTCAACAGAAAATTATATTGTGATTTCATTTTTTATTAGTAGGAAATATAAACCTTTTGCCAGTATATTTTCAGAAACAATTCTTGAAATATCTCACTCTAGGTCTTGGCCGGATAATGTTATTTGGAGAAAGGATTTTGGATAATATATAGTTATTAAAATTATTTCTAATTTTTTGAAACACGTAATTTAAAATAATCTATTGGTACAGGTCATTACAGAGAATGTTTGCAATTATGTCTGCTTCTTTGAATTTTAACTCATCAATTAGTACATTTTATCTATTTAATTTATTAATGTCAAATTCATATCGATAAATTTATTAAATTTTTTTAACATTGCTAACGTAAATCCTCGTGTATAAGTCGCAATTGTATAGCTGATTTTAAATCCAAAAAGTACCGTAGGTTTTGGTATAAAAATGACCTTCGTGTAAAAGAAATTGACCGATTAATAAAATGGTGATTTAATTTATAAATTTGACTATTGGTGGGTTATGTACCCTTTGTTTTCTTATAAACATAAACTGTCTACATGGGAAGTAGTGTGACCATATAAATTTAAATCTCAATTTTTTTCTGGTACATCGAGACGTAATAATCATTTGGATAATAATAACTAGTTTAATAAAAGAGAATATGCGAACAATAGAAAGCATTGAAATACCATTATAAAATCGGCATTAAGCTATTAACTAAATAATTGTCCTCAGTTACAAAGGTATAAAAGTAAATTTGAAAGTGTCAACAGGCTAGGACAAACGCAGGGATAAAGTGTTACCACAATCGTAATCTCCCACAAACACATACATAAAATTCAGAATACACTAAATAAACTGAGAGCAAAATTTTGGTTAGCGAAACTAGTTGAAAAAGTTGAATTTTCAGTCGGTATTTATAATGATTTTTGTATTGTTGTCTAAGCATTTTCTGCTACTCTGTGAAATGAGAATTATTTAATAATTTTATTTTCTATTTTATTTCGCTATTTTATAGCGATTTTCGTGAGAATTTTTTTAAAAATTAATTTTTACTTTTTAATCTGCACTTTTGACATAGCTCCTTCCAATCCTAATATTAGCCATAACATCCATAGTCCTTCGTATGTAAATACCACCATTAATCATTCTTAATTTTTGATATTATTAATTATTAATTTTATTTACGCAAGAAGGTACAATCACCAACATACTTAAGAGAGAAACAACACATTCAAAAAATCTGTAAACTCGAGTTGCCAGATTTTTTGAATGTGTTGTTTCTCTCTTAAGTATGTTGGTGATTGTAACTTCTTGCGTTTATCATTTTTACTATGCATGTTTTATTTATTCTCAATGTGTTGCGTGTATTATTTGTCACATAATCATAGATTTTGATTCGACTTTGTGGGATTTCCATGCTATGTATTTATTTACATATTTTATTTACATATTGTATATATTTAAAGAGGCGCTCAAATTTTCGGCTTTAGCCCAACAGTAATAGTCGAACATTGTTTTACGAGAATTCCCGTATATTCATTAACCTGTTAGAATAAAATAATGTTATAAATCGCGTGCTATAAGAGGGTTCCCGTAATTTCCTTATCATGTGTAGGATAACTTTAAATAATACATGTTTTAAATAATATTATTGCATGTTGAATTTGTTGAGGTCTGTAAATTAAAATTAAAATTTAAATAAAATTTAGGATAATAATTCAAATAGAAAGTAAGCGAAGAAAAAAGACAAATAAAAGCGGGATCGCGCACAGAATCAATAGTAAATGAAAGTGTGATGGAAACAGTATTAGAAAATGCCAAAAGCAATTACGAAAGGCAAGAATCCGGAAATCCGAGAAAAATCAATAAATGGAAAAATCATCGAAATCGAATGGGAAAAACGGGACAGGTATAGATTAGCTAATGGTCAACAAGATGATGATTAGGGATTTATCAGAAAATGGTTAGGAAGGGTCGAAAAACATTCAAATGTAGGAAAACAGAAAACGTTAATTAATTAATTAATTGGCTAATGGAAAACCCGAGCTAATGGGAAACCCGAGCCAATGGAGAACCCGAGAGATAAAAGAAACCCGAACTGGGTAAACAAGAAGGAAAGCAAACAGAAGGAAGATTTGGGCCCATTAGCTTGACACAATGATTAATGGGAAAAAAGCAAGGAGAAGATAGCGCGCGTAGGAAGACCGGAATGGCTATTAATTCTCTGGATTCGTTGGACCATTATGGATGACAGCCGAAGCAAATACGTAGGAGCAAATGTCAAATGAAAGATTGGCTCAGCAATAACCATTTGTCATCCTGATTTCGAGGAGTATATAAGGAAAGGGGAAATCAGAGAAAATCGGCATTTTACCTCAGCTAAGGTTCGAAGAATCAGAGCGTAGGACAAGGCGGAAACGAATAAGGAAAGTAGGGAAAAGAAGAAATAGAATTAGGAATAAGGAAAGGTGAAAAGGGAATCAAATCAAACAGAAATCGAGGACAACGTGGGTCAAGAGAATCCAAAGGAATAAAAGGTGAATATTATTTGTTTGCAAAGCATCAACGCCGAGCGGAGAATCGTATAAAACTTTGATTAGTAATTGTAAAGTGGTGATAATAAATTGTGAACCTGTTGTTTCAATATACGGTGGGTCGTTCATTGTTTTGATTTAAAGAACACTAGGAGTCAGAGGGAACCGACTTGAAATAATCCAAAACCCAACAAATTTATATGTCTGATTATTATATAATGTATGTCTGAAGGTCATGTGTGTAATATTGTATTATTGATGCATGCGTGTATCTTGCTCAAGATACTTACAATAAAATGTACAACAACAATATTTGTCACTTTCTCCAAAGGAATAATAAGTTTTTTATATTAATAAATTATATGTCTCCAAAGTTTTCCAATATCATGTTAAAGCGAAACTGTGTTGTATGAGTGTTACTAGTAATTAAATATTAGTCATTTTTAAAAAACAATTTCAATTAAAATATTTTGATAAAGCAAAAACGAATTATTCGTAATCTTTTTAAATTTTTTTACATAGATATAATGATTTTTTAAACACAACTAAATGCTTTTATTACTTAGAAAATAACTCCAAATATTTTAACGAATATTAACTCTATTATTTACTTGACTTTTTTTACTGAAATTTACACAAATAGATTGTTTAAATAATTAATATAATAGACTTTATTTTTCAAAAGTATTTCAATTGACTGGTAATTTTTTAAAGTTATTGAATTTTTAATTGTCAACTTCGAAAATTTTAGATATATAATTTTCTGAAAATGAATTATAGAGTTGTCGATCCACTTCTAGAAATCACAGATCCTATTCCAAATATTTATGAATTATTCCAAAATTTTAATTGCATGTTTTTTGAATATAAATTGTCATCAGTAACAGTAGATTGGAGCAAAACTATGAAAACAGCTGCTGGTGTTTGTTCATATAATACTAAGGCTAAATTTTGCCAAATCGCTCTTAGTGAACCTTTGTTGAAATTGAGGCCTAGAAAAGATCTCGTTGAAACTTTACTGGTATTATTAATGCGATATTTGTTAATTTTAATATTCAAAATTTTAGCATGAAATGATTCATGCTTTTTTATTTGTCACCGAAAATGATACAGTTGGTCTTTTAGTGATGCATATAATACAATAACCGTTTATATTCCAGGATAGGAGTGGCCATGGTCCTAATTTTAGAGGAATAATGAAAAGAATTAATGCAAAAACCGGTGCTAATATAACGGTAAATTTTTTATATATCACAATTATATATATATATTTATATTGCAATATTTATTCGTTACTATAATCTTGGTGTATTCAATTATTTGATTTTTTCATGTATGCCGTTGTAATTCATTAGAAACAATTAGAAACATTGTTAGCTTGATCCTAAAAATTTGAAACCATCCAATTTACTCATTTCAAAATCTTAAATAATAAAACAATTTTACAAGCATTAGGATAAGTAGTCATTTTAGGAATTTAGCTTAGTTACCTACATAAAAGATGTGTCAAATCAAAATTATTTGTTTATTCTCTATGATTTGAAAGGAAAATAAAATCTGTCTGATTTTGTATTAAACATAATATTCAAAGAGATCTTTCTTGTTTATTAAGTTATTTAATTCAAATAATATGAATCCTGGCACCTTTTTATTTATGATTTACACTTATGTACAGTGCCAAATTAGAATATATGACTATTACCAGATTTCCTGGCAGGACCAATATATCAAAATGAGTTTTAAGTCGTTATCACTCCCAAAAAATGACTCAATTTATTATTTATTTTATTCTTGTTTGGTTTATCATTTCTTTAGTTTTTTCATTCAATAAAAAAATCTCCTAGCTAGATCAATATTATTTATCTTGAATTTTTGGCATAACCTTTTTCAAATGCGTGTTAAATAGAAACTTATGACAGGTACCAAAGATCTATATCGGAATGATGGACACATGGGTTTAGGGCGCCAGATTTTTTAATCAATTTCTATTTATGCTCCTTTATATGAGATATGCTTATTTTCACTGTGAAAAATACATTTGTTATGTTTTTCAATAAAGTTAATATTCATTTAGTTTTCGAATATAGATCAATATTTTCTATTTAACAAAACTTTTGACATTGAGATAATAATAATGTTGTTGAGCTTGTGAATGGTACAATTTGATGTTTCTAAAGCGTTGTCAAATCGAAATGTGTTGAACTAAGTCTCATTCGATGTATAACGAGGTTCTTTTCAGGTTTACCATAATTTCCATGATGAAGTTAATCACTATAAATCGAACTGGTATCGATGTAATGGTCCTTGTCAACATCAATCACCTCTATTTGGATTTGTTAAGGGTAAACTGGATAGAGGACCTTGTAATAAAGATCGTTGGTACGCAAAGCATAAGGCTACGTGCGGAGGAATATTTATAAAGTCTCTAATTGCACCTTCCAAATCTTTGGTTAAAAAAGAAACCAGAAATAATAAACAAAATTCATCACAAAAAAAATTAAAAATTATCAATGGAAAATTAATTGTAGATCTTAAGAAAAAAGAAATTGAATTCCCAAATGTCAATGATAAAAATAACGGTTTATCTAACAGTGATGGTAAGAAGATTTCTGATAATTTCGTGCCTTTCTCGGGAAACGGTCTGGTAGTAAGACAAAATGTATCTCAAGTGTTATCAAACAGCAATAACACCAAACCAGTTCTTGCTGTTTTTGTCCCTTTCTCTGGTATTGGAACAAGATTAGGAGAATCTAATTCTTTAAAAAATATAAATATTGGTAAAAGAAAATATTCGGACAGTAATATGGAATCTATTACTTCCGATTCAAAAAATTCTTCTATCAAAAACGATATATCTGAACCAGCGAAAAAAAAACGGTTTATTGATGAACCTCAAGAACTAACAGAATTTGAACGAGCAATACAGTTGTCGTTAAAAGAAGCTGAAATTGAGAGTAAGAAAATATTTATTGAAGAACCTCAAGAACTATCAGAACTCGAACGAGCAATACAGTTGTCATTAAAAGAAGCTGAAATTAGGAGTAAGACAATATTTGATGAAGAACAAGCAATACAGTTATCAGTTAAAGACAGCAACAATCCAAAATACACCGAAACAAAAGATGAAATATTTGTTGAATGTCCTTCATGCCCAAACAGCTTCCTTTTATCAGAAATCAATGACCACCTTAACATCTGTTTATCTTAATTGTGCAGAATATTTTTAGATGAGAATTTTATTATATGTATTTTATGTACTTTGCAAGTAGATTTTTATAATATTATTGTTATTTAATATACCTTTCTATAAGCTGTTTCTAGATTTTTCAATAAAGCAGTGAATTTAATCAGCGCTTAAGTACCTGTATATACTAATATTAACTTTTAAGTAAAATATGAAATAAAAAAATAATATTGAAAGGGAAAATTTATTGTACATATTTTTTTAATTATTTAATTGTGCAATTTCATTGGTCAACTTTTAAGAATTCTTAAGAATGTATATTTGACAACATTGAATGTCTGAAAACCCACAAAATTCATCAGTTCTGCAACTTTTGAAGAAATTTTACTCTAATTTTCGATTTCATTCTCTGACAATATCGTTATCATAATACATGTTAGTATGAAGTTGTATCATTTGTGTCTGCCCTCTTTAAGTCATTTCCAGACTTAAAGTGCTCAGCAATTCGAGTGAGACCAGTTCTAGTGAAACTATATTCTTCAATAGTCATTCAAGATTGGCTTTGAATGTTTTGTTTACAGCACCATCCCGAATTTTGCAAGTTTTTTCTTAACATCCTTTATAATATTTTCACGCATTTAGTCCATTATTAATAAGGTCTTTATGGTATAAAAAATCCGTTTTCTAGGATAATATATAGTTATCCATTCCTGCATTATGTACCTATCCATTAAGGCGCCAATGAAAAATGATAGTTGTTTATCTCAAAGTCCTTCCCTCTAATTTTATACCTTCTAGGGTTGTAAACAAGTGTGGAAAATAATAGAACAGGCATCCTTCATTTAGAGGTTGCACAAGTCTGTAACTGCTACAATCAGTCTAAATGGAGATTATTTATTGTTAAAATGTAAAATTAATGTTATTAAATAAATAATGCAGTTTATGGAGTTATGGAGTGCATTCGTATGAGCAGACTATTTCACTGTTGGATACTGCTGACGTTGATGCTAGACAACTTGAAAAATAAATTGTTTTTGTTCTTTGTTCTTACAAAGGATTTTGTTGAAAGATTCGGCTGCATCATTTACCACTTGTAAAGATCCGAGTACTTGGATCGATTTCAAAAAATGATGACTGAAAATCAACTCTTTCAAGGAGAGAAAAACCTTTGCCAGTGATAAAGATTAATTAAATAAGTTTATATAATACTTGGCGATATGAAGGATGTTTTGATTCAATAATATTATTCGGGATGGATTCAACTAACAAAACCCCTATTGTTTGCTTACTAGCAGCCATAATTAAAGTGACTAAAAAGTTAAAAATAATAATTGTGAAGAATGGTGCAAGGCGAAATCATAATTTAATTCAATTCAAAGCAACAAATTACAATCAAACTCATTTACTTTTAATAGGTTTTTAGGGAAGAGGTTAAATAAAGTTTAACTAATATAAGAATTGTATATTAATTAATTTAGAATTTCATAAGTATTGTATGTAAATAACAAATTGTAAATATTATAATTATAATTTAAATGTAAGTATAATTATAATATAATTATATAATTTAAATTAATAGAATGATGTTTTCTGACATATTGTTTGAATATTATAAATAAGGATAAATATTTGTATTTCGAATCTTTAATTAATTTAAATGGATACAATTGTTGGGCTAGAACTGAATTCTAGACCTAAATCTTGAAAAAGTGATGAAATGTGGTGGTACATAACACGCACACTTAGCATTAAGTTTATATAAATAAAAATATGCAACATCAAATAAATAATAATAATTAAGAGTAAAAATAACAGAAAATAAAAACATTTAAATTAAGAAATAAGACCAAACAAATGCAAGAAGTATCACATGAAAATTCAGTCAAACATAACAGAAAAGTACAAAAACAAACTCAAATAAAGTTGAAAAACTGTAAAAACCCAAAATAGAAGAAAATTCTAGACAAAAGCTCAGAACAATCCATAAAGATGGCGAAATCCAACATGGATGCCATGCAATAAAATAAAAGTTAACAAAAATAAATAATTTAGTTTAAAAAATAAAAATCCTAGAAAAGAATCTATAGAAAACGATTCTAAAATAAAAATTAACTTTAATTTAATATGGAATGTTCTGGAAATGCCGAAATCCATCATGGAAGCAAATTTAACAAAAAAAATAATTCAAAAATATAAACAAAAATTATGGCACAAAAATTGCCATTAAAATCGTTAAAAATCAAAAATTGAATGTTCAAGAATTAAAAAGAATTCAAGTTTGTTTTACTGCATCAATGCACACACACGTATTCGCACACAGAAAATAGGTATATATACCGTCACATTCTCGTCATAAGACACTCTTATGCCAAATTTGTTGTAGTACTTTTATGCCAAGAATTTTACATATTTGAACTCAAACCTAACAGTAAGCAATTATTCGATTGTTACGATATATGTTAATGATCATATATGTTTATCAATTATAATTTTAAAATGAAATGTTTATTTTTATTGTTTTTGTTGTGTTTATTTAGTTTTATGATGCAAGTGTGATCAGCCTAACATCCAACTTTATTTCAACTTTGTCATTGACGATCGCAGGTCACCACATGCACTTATTAATATTTATAGGAGTTGGTGTCGTCAGAAGTCGTACCAACTCGGTGGTAAAAGCCATTGGGTTCGTCGATAAATACCCTCTGGTACGGCGGAGTTCTCGGAACTCGTTATGGTAGTATTTATATCTCGGTAGTATATTACTGATTCCTACAACTACAACCGAGTCGTAAATGAAATAAGAACAAAAGTAATAAGAATAAATAAATAATGAAAAGAAAGTATTAAAATGAGAACTTTTATTGTATAAATCAGTGTTTTCTAAACTTTATTGAGCCACGGCACACCTAAATTTATTTTTGCTGTATTTGCAATTTTTTATTGCACTTTTACTAATCATTTAATAAGAAATGAAAAACTTATTTACTTGAAATAAATTTAATGTAAAAAATTTTAAATTTAGAAAAATTAGTGAATGACAGACGACACACAGTTGTAAACAAATAAATTTCGCACTTAATTGACTGATTAACATTTAAATTTGAAATAACTATCCACAATTCAATTGCCTTTTGTTAAGTTGTTTGGAAAAAAAGGATTTTTTTTGACTTTTTTAAAAAAAATTTCACGGCACACCTGGGCACCCGCAACGGCACACACAGTTTGGACAACACTGGTATAAATGGTTATACCCAATGTGACAACCCAATCAATATAATTACAACCGGAACAACGACGATTATTATGAAATTGGAATCAGAAGAGTCTTTCGATAACAGAGTAGACTGATCTTGACTATTCGATGTGTAAATGAGGGACGTTGAATCAGGGTTTGTCGAACGTCAGCTACCATTTCTATAGGTGCCTGGTGACTACACCATAATCGTGTTCGCCATCATACAAGGAATAGATGTCTGGGACAGCTACAACGGTCACATTATACTTGGCTCAGTAACGCAATGGAAATTCGTCCTTGTAATTCCTGTTTGTGCAGTGGCCAATTTTGGATTACACCGCGATTTTCCAACTCATAGGACATGAGAGAGATGATTGAATCCCGCATTACAACCTTGTAGACATAAGGAAGTCTGAAGTCTGAAAATGTAATATACAAAAGTTACCGATAACTAAACTAAAAAATTATTCTATAATTTAATAATTTTAGTCATTTATTTATATTAAACACGATTAATATTATTTTTTAGATATTATTTATAGTAGTAAAACAAAGTTAGAATATAGAGTTGATCGGCATTTGTACCATTTAAGTTGTGATTTAATTATAATTTCATCACAGTCTAATTTACAGTTTAATTTAAAATTTTTATTGGGAATTTAATTACAATTCCATCACAAGTTAGTTTACAGTTCAATTTAAAATTGTTCTACAATAGGGTTGGGTAAAAGGATTAAAAAATCAGAAATTTATGAAATGCTAGTACATGTCAAAATTAATAAGCGTGTTCCGAGGGCCGGATATAGATGTTTTCCACCAAAGGTTAATTTGAATTGATATTACAGAGATTTTTTTGTTATTAATTAATGTATGTGAACCTATGGGTTAGGCACCGAGACTAGAGAATTACACATTCGGATTTAGCAACTACGGATATTTGATTCGGAAATTGTATTTGAACTATAATTATAAATTTAGAGATGTCACAACCTAACGAGCACAGTGGGGACGAACAATATATCAATCCGTTACTCGGCTTAGAACCAAATGGATTTGGTGCAAAATCCACGAGTGGAATCTGGGTCGAGACCTGTGTTGGTTACTTAGGGGTGGGTTTACATTTTAAACTACGTTAGGGGTAATCATAATCGTTCGACTCTTTCCTAAGCACCTCCATGACTATTGCAATTTAAACCATTTGTGTACCCATGGCGACGACCATGTTGGTAATGTACACAAAGGCGAAAAAAACAATGAGCAGGTGAGCTCTATTGCTAAAACTACTCCCCATTGTATTTTCTATTCGGGTTCTAGACTGCCGATAGAAGGTCTTACGTCATTATTCACTATGTATGCTATTTTTGGATCGTTGTTGGTCCTCAATTACGGGTATTTCTAATTGTTCTCTTATAAAATTTTGGTGCAGGGATCCGTCCTTATTTCCCAGCTAGTAATTATTGTTCTACACTTCCTACAATGTTTAAACTATCCTTTGAAAAATTTGCGCAGGGATTGGCCCCTATTCTCAAGTTAATCCACACTTGCCATAATATTTAAATTGTTCTTCAAAGATTTTGAGCAGGGATCTGCCTGTGTTTCAAATCATGAGCTGTCGGAAAAATTACATAAATCTAACTTTATCCATCTTCAACTGGTCTCAACTATTCCATCTTTACTCCTACTCACTTATGTTTATAAAACATAAAGGTGACTAAGCCACCTACATTATCTAAATCTAAATAAAATCCTAAACGACCTAAAATGACATTACACTCCCTAATCATTCCTATCACTATCACTGTCCTCTAACTCGATGGACTCAACCGGCGAAATATCTGCCGACCAACAGCACGTAGTGCCGCCCGTCCACAAACTTTTCCCCAGCCCAGACCATCGACACCATCAACAAATAATATAATTGAATTCAATAAGACTATGATTTAGAACTTGAAACTAAACGAATTTAAACCATTAAAAAAAATTTACTAAAGAAAATTTAACTGAGACATATAAAATTTATTAATTAAAATACTTCATAAGAATTACAAACAATAACAATAATTTACCACATCCACGTTGACATAAAATCGAAACTGAGAGTTCTGCAAATTAAGTGGCTATGTTGAAAAAGAGAGTTTTTCAATTGAATTTGTGATCAGTATTTATACTGATTTTGAATGCGTACTCTATCCAATCAGAGTGCGAGAATTATTGAATTGATTTTGCACACATGCATGAATGTGTGTAATTATTTATTTGTTTTAATTTCATAAATTTAATTAATTTCTTATTTAATTTTTATTAATTTTAATTTTACAAATTTTATAATTTAACTAATTTGAGTTATATTAATTTTTATTAATTTAAACATTTTTATTCTTTAAATTTAATAAGTTAAATAACCATTTAATTCTATAAACTTTACAATTTACATAATGCTAATTAATTTTATTATTTTTGACGATTTAATTTTTATATTGTTTAAATAATTTTCAACTAATTCCATTTTATATTTTATTATTTTTCTATTTAAATTTTTAAGTGTTGAATTTTCTGTTAAATTTATTTATCTCTTTATTCTATTATACGGGGTTTATTGATTCTTAATGTGTGATGTAGTTTATTTTATTTATTTTAAATTAAACCTTGGTCATAAATTTTTTTCAACTTTGCGGTTTTTGTGTTAGGTATTTTCGATCGATTAAAACAAACTCTCAGTTCTCGTTTTCAGCCCAACACCTGGACAATTTTGGACCCGTTATCCGAAGCGGACCGAAACCTGAAGCCCCGGCGTGGGTTATGCAGGATCCTGATAACTATTGGCTAGAAGAGGCCCGATCACAGGCCGAGATGGTAGTCGTGAATGCCCAATACAAACTCCGGCTGTTTGAGGTTCAGATTTTCGCTGTCGCAACCAGTAGGTCCATCAAGGAAGACGAGGTTGAACCGATTTCCACTAAGAAACGCGGGAGGCTCCGGAAAACCGCTCCAAGAACCTGAAAGCAATCATGTGATTACTACTTTTAGCAACCGCAAACAATTCATCATTTTATTAATTAGTAGTACATTTATCTCTTAGCGTTGGTATCATAATTATTACAATAAACGAATTTATTTTAGAAAATTATTTTAAAACTATTTTTTTTAATTATTGTTACCGCAGTAGCTCAGGATATTAAGCTACTATTAAGCATGTACCCGTATTAAATTGAGATTGACAGTACTCTCAAGCAGGATAGAAGGATAGGATATGTAGGAGAACCATCTAACTCTATTTTCATAATTTTAGTGTTCGAACTCTTCGAGAATCTAAGAAAGGACCCGGAACAAGCCAAACAACAAGAAAATATGAAGAAATGTATGAGACAAATCATACTCCTGCAACTTCAAAGTGCGCAGGACAAAACCGAAATTCGCGCGCTGAAAATACAACTTCGCGCGATGTAAACGCAACTAAACCAGAACTAAATCTAAGCAAACAATTCTTATCGATTGCTAGTCAGACCCCCCATGATAGTTCTCACACGATGACACCCATGACTTACATCATGTTGGTACTGTGCCATGATGGCGGAATATAGTGAAGCAGGTGAGCCCCCGCCTTAGGACTACTCCTTCCCCATATCCCGGTTTATCTTTCTCTTGACGGCCGATAGAAGAACTTACTTCTTACCCCACTCATCGAGACCTTGATTTACGTTCTCTCCCTTTCTTCACAGACAACTAATGTTGGGCTAGAACTGATTTCTAGACCCAAACTTCTAATTGTGGCTGCAATGTGTAGGTACACAACATGCAAAAAGCAAAAAGTATAGTCAAATATTAAAAATACACCAAATAAACAATATTAACTAAAAGAGAGAGCAACAAAACATAAACAAAGAAATTAAATAAAATTACACAGAAGCAAGAAGTTATGCAAAATCTAACTCAAAAATAACCAAATAAACATAGAGTTACAAAAAACAAACTCGAATAACTTAAAAGATGGTAAAAACAGTAAAAATTTCCAGAAAAACCCAGAACATTCCATAAAAATAGCGATGACCATCATAAAAGTTACTTTAAACAATAAAATTTAGAAAAAATAAATAAATTAGTGATAAAAATAAAAAATCTTAAAAAGAAATTCACAAAACATCAGTTAAAATAAAAATTAAATTAAAAGTAATATAGAACCGTTCCAAATCCATCATGGACGTAAAATTAATGAAAAATAATTAAAAAATAAAAATTTAAAAACAAAAATTATGGCACAAAAATTGCCATTAAAAATATAAAAATCGCGAAATAGAAAATTCTGGAATAAAAAAGAAATCGAGTTTGTTTTAATGCATCAATACATCCACGTGTACAAAATAGGTATATATACTGACACGTTTCAGCCACAAATAATCATTATTTTATGCCAAAAAATTCTTTTTGTCAACAGGATATCAATAGTAACTATTATTGTGTCAATTTTTTTTTGTGTGTACTATTATTTGTGTATTACCATTATTAACTCATCTATGCTAAAAGAGATTTTTAACGATTTTGTATTTTTGAGTTTCCTTAGATTAACCTTTTGAGCGATGTACGAAGGTTCAACGGCGTATTGGTATTCCTGCGTCGTTGTTCAGTCCTGCATTCGATTTGGACAATTTCATAGGACATGCCAACATGCATTATCTATATTATATTAATCGATATTATACGGTTCTTTTTGTTCGGGTCAGCCGGAGGTCGAACTACTTCATGGTCCTGCCATGGAGTTAGGTCGAGGAAACCCTCCGCCTGACTCTTTGTATTTATTTAAGGTCAACCGTAAATGGTTGACTCAGCACACAACACTAAGGTTTGTGGAAGTGGTCACAGTGGGGCCATGGAAGCAATATTCTTCCCGACCTTTTACGTAACACATATTTAACTTCAACATTTAAAATCAGTACAACGAAAAATACCCTAAGGTTGATAAATTGAGTAGATCTCATACTTAAATTGATGACAATTTTACAAGTTGCATTCGACTCAGACGATAAAAGTAGCAATCCCAAAGTGTAACATTATTTTCCAAATTCAATCATTAATCGCATTATATACTTTCGAGGGGAGAATAATTAAAAATTTGACCATTTTTGCGGTTCGGAAAAGTAGATTATGAAAATATCCCGCCTCCCCAGTTCAACTACATACCATACTTAAAGGTATAATGCATAAAAAGATACTGCCTCTAACTTAGGAACTACAATTATTCATTGAACGTAAGAGTACCATCTATAAATAATTAGTCATAAAATATGACCATTTTAAGCTCGAAGAACTAATTTACAATCTTCCAACTATGGAGCATAGTTCAATTTTAATACTAACTGGGTGATTTTTAAATTTATAACTATAACCTATTCCTATTTACCCCAGATAAACCCTAATTCATTCTAGAAGCATAATTAAATTTTTAAAGTTAAAGGTATAATTTATAAATTCACAACTACAACCTATCACCGATTATCACGAATAAAATAAAATCCAGTTATCAAGTATAGTTAAATCGCAATGTTAAAGACATAAGTTATAAATTCATAACTATAACTATAACCATTTACTACGTATAAATATCATTTAATTATAGAGTATAATTAACGTTTTACGTCGAAATAAAAGGCATAGGTCTATGTTTATACATACGACTACTTATCGAGAGTCAAAAATATAATTCATTGATAAAATTAAATTTTGAATACTGAAATTATAATTTATATCTATAAACTATGACTATATAGTAAGTACAAACTATAATATATAATCACCCATCATAACTTACGAATAAACTACAAGTTAGAAATATAATCTATAAGTATGAAGAATAGAATTTATTTATAAAATATAATTAAATTTTAATACTGAAATGATAATTTATATCCATCTATAACCTATAAACCATGACTATATAGTAAGCATAAACTATAATCTATAATTACCCATCATAGCATATGAATAAACTACAAGTTAGAATTACAATCTATAAGCGTAAAGAGTATAATTTCTTTATAAAATACAACTAAATTTTAATACTGAAATGATAATTTATATCCATCTATAACCTATAAACCATGACTATATAGTAAGTATAAACTATAATCTACTGAAATTATAATTTATATCTATCCATAAACTATAAACTATGTCTATATAGTAAGAATAAACTATAATATATAATTATCCATCATAGTATACGAATAAACTACAAGTTAGAATTACAATCTAAAAGCATAAAGAGTATAATTTATTTATAAAATATAACTAAATTTTAACTACTGAAATTATAATTTATACCTGTCCATAAACTATAAACCATGTATATGTAGTAAGTATAAACTATAATATATATAATTACCCGTCATAGCATGCGAATAAACCGCAAGTGAGAAACCTAACCTACAAGCATAAAGAATATAATTTGTTTATAAAATATAATCAAATTTTGATACTGAAATTATAATTTATAGATATAACTATAAACTATAAACCATATAGTAAGTATAAACTATAAGTTATAATCACCCCTATAACGTAGAAGCAAAATTCAAGTCCAATTATATCTTGTTCATAGCTATAATCGCAACTACTGTCCAGTTCGGAGATATATGTATTTAATTCGAAGATTAGCACATAATGTACAACAGTATACCCATCAACTGCTACTATTTACTCAACGGAATTTCTAAACATACAAATACAAAGTATGTCTACTCCCATCTCGGTTATACAATCCAGGCACCTCTGTCCCGAAGCATAGTTGATTTGGTAAGATCAAGATAATGTTAGAAGTTGTCCATCCATAGAGTGCATCTAAATTGATGGGATCCAAAAGGATAATAAGGGGTTATAAAGCAGAACCACTCAATGTAATTCGTAAGTAGACTACCACGAACCCCTAATATGCCAGTTCAACCTTGAGACACCTGCCCGCTGATCGTTGTTAATTGTGAATGCCATAACCACTGTTGTTGCCTTTGACGTGGGAGAGTAAATTATTAATCAGTAACAAAATCTTCAGAAATGTCGAGAAGCTAGCCACAGATAGGGCAATTTTCTCCGGGATATGGTTGGTGGAGTGGATTCCTGAAAAGCAAAAAGAAGCAATATATAAACCGCAGATCAGGCCATTATGAACAACTTCGCCAACGAAGAGACATTGGAATGACGACTCGACAAGGACTTCCTCCGTCAGCGAAGCCTTTCTTTGTAGCCAATAGTATCGATAAATAATTAACAAGAATCTGACTTAGACATTTAAAATTTTGGATAATCTACGTTAATGTAATTAATTGATTAATGGTTTTGAACCATTAAAACAATCGAATTTAATTCCCTTTTAGAAAACAAAACAATCAAGTTTAATTCTTAGGTCTAATTTTTGGAAAACAAAACAATCCAATTTAATTCTTAGTTCTAATTTTGGAAAACAAAACAGTCCAATTTAATTCTTAGCTCTAATTTTGGAAAACAAAACTATCGAAGTTAATTATTAGTTCTAATCTGTGGAAAACAAAACAAGTGAATTTAATTCTTAGACCTAATTTTTGGAAAACAAAACAATCAAATTTAATGCTTAATTCAAATTTTTTTTGCATAATGATCAACAGCCTTATATTTTGAGTAATCATAGACATGTCGCAATCAGATGATTCCAGAGAGGAGGAAGCCGATCGGCAGACGGTCACCCGACTCCGGACCCGGTACATCTGGTACCATATCCATCGGTGGAGTCAGGGACGGGACCTGGATTGCGCAGATCGAGTAATCCGGACGGGCCCCGAAGTAGATGCCCCGGCATGGGTGAAGGTGGAGCCGGAGAATAACCGGTTGCGGGAGGCCCGAGATCAAGCGGCCTGGGAGGTGGAAGCCGCTCAGATCCGGCTTAAGAAGATAGAGCTGCTAATCAGGGCAGAAAGGGAGGGGGTGCCCCTGGAAGAATTAGAGGAGGCCGAGGTACCCCCGAGAAGGAGAGGAAGGCCCCGCAAGCATCAATTGTGAACAAAGGCCGATAATTGACGTAGTACAATGACTCCTTATTTAGTGGGTGTGATTTAGTTAACGATCAAACTTGACTGGTGGTTATTGTTGAATAATAATATCTTATTCATTTGGTGTCTTGATCAATGATTAAAATTGACTGGGTTTTAATATTAAATGAAGTGTTTTCCTTTTAAATTGAGTAATGAAACAAGTATAACAACGTCCTAGCGACACATTACTAGTATTGATTAATAAGTACATTATTCGTTGTTCCAACTCTTGCAGTATGTGTAAAATTAATAACACCATTTATGTTTTCAGTGTATAGGTTAATGGAAAACCTGCGGATGGATCGGGAGCAGGCCCAACAACGTGCTGACGAACTCCGGGTCCGAGTGGACAAATTGAAAGGAAAGTGTCGGGAGTTCGAGGGGACCTGGTTTAGTCCCGAAGCAATGAAGAAGCAAACCACCCAGATCCTCCAGCTGCAGACGCAAGCCGCCCAGGATCAAATGGAGATTCGCGCCCTGAAATTGCAGGCGTGGGCGCTCGAAACCGAGCGGAACGAGCGGTTTGTGCAGGAATCCGCAGCAAGGCAAATCCGGCCACTGACCGTCGAGCTGGCAGCGATATATCCTCCAGCCGCCGAAAGCAAACCTAAACGAAAGCGGCTAGGACGGAACATTCGTGAGAAATTAAAGAAGGCCAGGCTGGCCGAGTACGAAAGGCAAGTGACCTCATCGCAAACGTCTACGACGGGACTAACCGGCCCCACCAACCGGCCAAGTTGAACTTTTATTCCGTGTTATGTATTTCTGTAGTGTGTTTTATATACCTTGTGGTACTAAAATTATATTTCTTTTGCTTGTTGTTAAAATGATACATATTGTGTAGCGTTAAAATAATGTCTGATATATTTTATGATTGCCTGAGAAATGAGAATTTGCGCATAAGGTTGGAAAAACAGATTTTGATAAGGGACCTGAGAAATCGGACACACACCTTCTATCGGTAGTCCGTGAACCCATGGAGTGCTCAACAATTACAGTGCAAGTAGTGCGCTCACTTTTTGCGAGCACTCACCCTCTTGATACAGTATCCAACGTTGATCGTTCAACGGGTATCAAGCGGTAAACAATGTTGTATCTTGGGTTACGCTGGTAACAGCACTAAAGAGCAAAATGTTTGATCATCATTAACCCACCACTAACCTTAAGAAGCAATATCTCTACTAATTAGTGACAGGTAATACAACACTGCCCTTATAGACATTCAAATCGTTTTATTACACAAAACACTCACAAATAAATAGAGAAAACAAAAATGCTCAGCAAAACGTTTAATTGAGTTAACTCAACTGGACAGATAGGATCACACAGACTACAGTCTATTCAGTTCTGCATTTACACTTGCGTATTTCAAATATTTCTTCTAAATTGTTCTCCCAATGGCTTCTCCAAACTGTTCGCTAATACAATTCTCCCCGTCTTCCTAATTTTTTAAATCGTCCTCTCTATAGTTTTTCTGCCTGCTTCTGCTGTGCCACCTCCTTTTATACCTTGTCAATTTGTGGCACTTCAGTTTATCTTCAATTCCACCATTTTTGTTGTTGTTTTGTTTCCCTTATCTCTGTCGAGATAAGAACATTGTTGTTTTTCTGTTTTCCCAATTTCGAAATTTCTTTTCCTTTTTGTATTAATTAATTAGTACTGACCTTGATTTTTATTTTCATGTTTGATTTCTTTTGTTTCCTTTCCTTTCCTCATTTCTTTTTGCTTCCGCTTTCTTTTATGAGTTCCCACAGATCGTCCCAATTGTTATGACGATCTTCATGAGGTAATTTTATTTGTAAATTGTTATTTAGGTATCCTCAACAAGTCTAACAACTAAACATTCAACAAACAATGATTGTATTTCAAATTTCAATAATTAAAAATAAATTACAACAGTGTATATCACCCTACTGTCCTCCCCCTATGGATCTGCCACTAACTGCTCCACCAACATTCTTCAAGCAGACTTGTAACATATACTTGTCGAATTTTCAATATTCTATTTGAATTCCTTTCTTCCGCACAAGCCCTGATCCTTTTGTAAATTTTTAAATGATTATTTAATAATCTGGAAATTGTCTTTGTTGAAATTTCAACATTTGAATTTTACTAAAAAACAATTCGTTTGGTTTAATGTGGTATAATAATTTCTTTCGACATACATTCTTCTGTTTGATGATTTGAGTAAGCTATATTTTTAAATTGATATGTTGTAATAGAATGCTAAAATATCTTATTTGTTTAAATTTCCCGTTTAAAGATTTAACTATTCTGTAATTGGAAAATCAGTTGTGATCAAGAATCTCATATTTTGAAATACAAGTAGATTCTAAACTTTGCGCGTGAGATTCTATGTAGATTTTAGTTATTAGAAAATGAAAAGGGGATACATGGAATTAGATTTAAACTTTTTTCCTGCGAAATATTATAACTCTAACTAATTTATGCAAATATTCATCAAAAACATTCAAACATTGCAAACATTCATCAACAGACTTTTTATATTTATTATTCAAAATGTGAATAACATAAAAAAACAAAGATCTTTGAAATATGAATCCGATGTATTAAAAATGAATTATATCTCTATTCTTCCAGTTTTAAATTCATTTCAAAATCATGGTCCGAATAAATATCACCAATTTCATCATCGAAATCAATATCTCCATCAATGCTGATGTCATCAAGATCTTCAATTGATTCCGATTTCATCTCATAATCGTCATCCGTAAAATATTTTTCTTAAATTCATCCAAAAACTTTTGAAACTTTTCGTCTGTGGGATACTTTTCTAAAAAGTACTTGGACATGCTTTCAAATTCCTCCTTTAGCTTTGAATATTCATCTAAAAAATTAATTTTTTTTAAAAAAATAGATAGCTCTACATATTAAACTTTTTTGGTTTATTGTAAATATTATAAATTAATCTTAGTTAGTAAATTATTACTGGTCTATTATTATTTACAATTAAAAGATTGAATTGAAATGTCAATGACCTTCGACAAATGAATGTGATTAATTTAAAATATAGTCAAAGAGAAATTTGTTTTGTAGTTTTTTATGATTTCAAAATATTTGAACTTTTGATATACAAAAGTGGTAATTTTCTACAAAAATATTTTTAATACTTCCAATGAATTCTAAAAATTATTTATAATTAAAACATATTCTAATGCGCATAAACAAAACTTTTAAAGTATCACATTACTGTTAAAAGAATTAATACCGTTCTTCTTTCAAACGAACTCATGTTTAAATAACACATCCTTAACTCTTGATTCAAACTCTAAGGGTTCTTATTATTATAATAAAAATATTAATATCGATTTTGAGTATGTTTATATAGTTCAATAAAAATGCTAGTCTGGGTCTATGCTATCTTGATTAAATATAAATAACTCAACGCAAGACAAAAGTAATGGGCCGTAACTAATTCCGTCGCGCTGTTTATCAATTTATATATTAAAAAAACTCCAGTTATTATTGAAGCGAATTATAAATGGTGTTTTATGATGAAACTTACCGTATATACTCGCGTATAAGTCGAGAAATTTACATCAATTTTCAGGTCAAAATTGCCACTTCGACTTATAAGCGGGCCAAAAAACGTACAAATTTATTTTAATGAAATCATAAACCTTTTTTTTATTTTTGTTAGTTCGAATTGTATGCGGGTTAATTTAGGACTTAAAAACCTCTTAAAATTTACTCGTCTTATACGCGAATATATTCGATATTTTAATTTTTGATAAAATTGTTTAATTTAATTTATTAAATTAAATTTGTTTTTTCAAAATATTTTAAACGATCAAAACTCTGTTTTTAAGCATATTAATTTTTAGCCAATGAAAATTATTTAAAATATTATACAAATTTTAAAAAAAGAAAAATTAGTTTAATTGTTGCATTATAGGTGGAATAAATATATTAAGTCTATATATGTATTTATATTTTATAAAATAGTTTTTATTTTACAATATAATTATTTTATCATGGAAACCCTGTAATTCGAATAAAAAATGAAATACACAATACAAAATATATTTAGCAAATAAATAAATGCAACAATTGACATTTTAACAAAATAAATGCATCAATAGATATTATTTTAATATTTTCATTCAGATTCTGAATCACTGTCTACTAGATGATTGCGTCTTGTATTATCTCTTTTATTCGGAATAGTTTCTTCATCTTCATCCTCTGATTCGTCACTGCTAAATATTTTTTTGATTATCAATTTTTGTTCGACAAGTTCTCGGCTGTCTCGAGACGCGATTGAGTGATTATCCTCCACACTTACATCAGAATCTCCTTCGTGTATTCTTTTCGCTTTATTTTTCCTAATTGATCTATTAACCAACATTTTCTGATGGACCTTGACCATCATTATCTTTATTTTTCGTTACAATCGCCGTTTCTCTTAACTTTTTCGATTTTCGTATCTTCTTAATGTTTATTCGTTGAGCACTACTGTTGGCTTCTTCGTCTTCAACACCCTTTTCTCTTAACTATCGATCAATTAAAACTAGCACATAACAAGATTATATGCATTACTTTCACAATATTTACACTCATTTCTTCAATGATAGTTAGCATTTCACCCTTTGCATTCTTTTTTGCATTATTTATAATACCTGTTAAGGCGTCATTTACTTCATCGACGTGCAATTTGCCTGCAAAATTATTCAAGTTGAACTGAAGCGCTCGTAACATTGTGTCATTAAATGGCATTAAAGACAAACAAAAAGATAAGTCTCTCCAACTCCGCTCATCACTAAAATGATTATTTCAGACAAAGAATAATATTGAGATATTTTTAGTAACATTATTAAATAATAAAAAAATATAAAAATTGGACAATAATTAAAAAAAAGACACCGAATGAGTTCGAAAATACTTCAAATAATTTAGCTCCGGGGCATTTTATAACCAGAGAAAAGTCGTACTTTCCGCACTCAAATTTCAAAAGGAAAACGTCAATGTAGCAAAGGAATAAAAAATGAAATGTTTAAGAGAAAAAAAAGATTAAATAATCCAATTTTATTGCGATACTCAGAGTTTTGTAAATTGTAGATTATACGAATTTGAATACAAAATACGTTGAGTATTGTTTATCTAATTGTTGCTTAAAAAGGAAAATTCAATATAGAAGATAGAATTAGAGGACAGTAATAAAAGAATCATGTTAAGTCAAGGAGTAAATAAAGAGGTGGCGGATTTCTGTTGCAGAACGTGCAGAACCAAGTGAAACTTATTGAATAGTCAGAATAGATTTTTGCGAAATAGGAGTTTTGTAAATTGTAAATTATATTAGGAAATTGAATAATTTGAATACGTTGAGTATTGTTTATCTAATTGTTTTTACAGAACACATGGAGTCAGAAACACCGAGTTTAATATTTATCTAATTAAAAACTCATTATAAATGTATACATACAATTGTATAAATATTATGATAATTTTGATAATCAAAATCTATCTTGAAAAAATCTATACTACATTATAAAAAATAAGTCTATTTAAAATCTATTAAATATATAAATCTATTAATATAAAATCTATTAAATATATAAATCTATTAAATAATAAAAATCTATTAAATATAAAATCTATATAAATCATTAATAAAAATCTAATTAATTATAAAAATCGATTAAATATAAAAATCTATTAAATATAAAAATTTATCTTGAAAAAATCTATACTAAATTATAAAAATAAATCTATTTAAATTAATTAATTTCTATTAAATTTCTTATATAATATTATCAAACAACAAATCTTATAATTTTTGACAAACAATTTGACAGTATAATTAAAAGGAAATCCAAGTAGGAGCTAGAATTAACGGAAAGGAAAATAAAAGAATCAGGTAAGTCAAAGGATTAAATAAGATGTGATATGTTGCAGACGGTGCGGTGCAGAACCAAATCGGTTACAGTGAGATTTATTGAAAAATCAGAATAGGAATTTTATTGCGATATTCCGAGTTTTGTAAATTGTATAATATACGAATTTGAATACAAATATACATGGAGTATTGTCTATCTAATTAAAAACTCAGCACATTATTAAATGACCTCAGTGCAACCCTATAGAAGACGTTAATCATTGTCCGGTGAGTAGAGTTGATTATAATGAATAATAAAAAAAATATCAAATTGTAATGATTTTCTAACTTGGTCGCTTGTAATCTAGCACTAATCTTTTCAAACAAATTTTCGGTTTGATTTTTCTTTTGAATAAATGGCATAAATACCTAAACATGACAATAATAGGAAATTATTCATCACAATTGTAATCACTCCATAATAGTTCTGAATTTATCCTCTGGTACGCCTGTTTCAGGACTACTCAACCGGCTGATATATCCGGCATGACATTATAAAGAGCTTTATCTTTATTGGCCAATTCTTGGAAAAATATTTTAGATAAATGCACGATTCTTGGATTTTCATCGATAATGCAAGTTGTCATTTCACTTAGTGACCTTTAACTTTTATCATGTCATTGAGAATTAAATGCGAGAGAACGTTGAGAACATTTAATCGGACAACCGGTGATGAATCTCTTAATCTACTATAGAGATTCGGTGTGTAGGGTTCGAGTTTTGTCGTAAAACGCTTTATAAATCACCGAGTGGAACAATCAAATTGGCGCGTAAACTTTCTAAAGGTGAACGAGCAGCCAAATTGAACAGAAGATCGATATTATCCATGCAAACTTTACTGCTAGTCAACATCATCTTTCCCAATGAGAGACTGGCGATTTTTTGAAGATCTTGATCTTTGAATTTTGATGTATTTTTACAGATGAAACGACAATATTTAATAAACGATTCAACATTTTAGATGGATCTGTAATCAATCCAAACTCGCACAATTTCCTAATAAACTCTACTTCAACATCATCCGCAGTGGCACCAACAAGCCCCATTTCTTCTTCAAGATTTAATGTACCATCTTTGTCACTTGTCTAATATAATTCAATTAAAACAAATAACATGATATCCATTCTACCGCTGTTTGTCTTCGTTATCTTAGCCAATTTTCTCGTTTTCTTCAACTGATCTTTTTCTTCAGTAATCGTATTCCGACGTTTCAATTCGCCAAGAATCGATACATCAAAATGTAAAAATTGTTTCATAGCTATGTGTCCAGCGACATCGATAAATTTTGTTAGCATAAATTGATTGAGCCCAAATGGGTTTCGTCAGAATTAGATTTCAAGGAATTCCACTCAATTATTTTTTAGAAAGCGATGAAATTAATTTACTGCAAAGAATATTTGGACTTTCTGCTAGCAGATAAATTGTATTAATGGTCTAGAAATCAAGATAAGTAAACGATAGTAGTCAACTATTATTGGACAAGAATACTTCGTTTGCCATTGTAATCCAAAACAATCTAGATTTTCCTGAGAAAGTGGAAATGCACAATTTAATAATCGATCGAAAAGTTTATGAGTTCTTGGAAGTCGAAATGGCTCTGCCAATTTTTCAGATTCTTAAATTTAATACAATTTAAATAATTCCTAAACTAGATGTGACAATGTAATAATCCATTGCAAAGTTTAGGAAAGTTGGTTTGGCCATCAATCATTGCACTGTTGAAATAATTTTTTTGGTTAAACACAGTATTTTTATTTTACTTTTTACTTTCGGCAAAAATTTGTAATATAGCATAATCAAAATTTATAAAAAACTAAAAATTGATTAGAGAAGTAAAAAAATTCCATGATTGGGAAATCTATATTTCACAAATTGAAAGTAACAGAAAACATTTCATGGAGGTTGATTTTACAGTAAAGTCATTTAATTCGTAAGAAATACATTATAAGGATGATTTTTTATGAGATGATATATCACTGAACTTTGAGTTATTTTGGTTTCCGGTTTAGAGATAATATTGATTGAAATTAATTTTTTTTTGACATTACAACATCGACGAGCTTAATTCATAATTTGTTTCAGTAGAGTAGTTGATATACTAGTTAATAACTAAAATAAAAAAAAACCAAATGGCCTCACTATTAGATGGATGAAGTGACACAAAAATATGAGAACCGATGGAAAATTTTTGAATTGTTTGAGTTTGAGAAAAAATTTCCTGAGATACATAATAGAAATTGTTGGAGTTGATAAGACAATACAACTTGGATTTGAATGAATCTATGATTCCGCTAAACGTAATGGTTTGAGAACAGTTCAGTTACTCCGCGCGAAAAAGATCTAGATAATGAAACACTTATGAAAATAGACGAACAGCGAGCTATTTAGAGCGGGACGAATGACTCAGAAAACGATGAATTGTTGAACCCCCTGCTAAGATTTACTGCTGATCAGCCTCAAAGAAATCATTGAAATGATCGAAAAAGTTGAGATCATATAAAGGAAGTTGATTCTAATATAGAACGCCGCATTACAATTCGTCGAACAATAGCCAACGCAATTCATTGCTACAAAGAATTGTACGAGGAGAAACGACCAAAAAAGTTCAGACATCGTTATTGAAATTTTTAAACAATAAAAAATGAATCTAAACATTAGAATTTAAGTGAATTGCTTTTGCTGATCTTTTTTAAATTAAATTGTTGTGTTTATTTAATTTTATTTGCTTGTTTTTCATCAGCTATTTTTAATATTTTTAAAATGAAAAAATCTTTTTTTTGATTTAGTTGCAATGAATTGGTATTGCCGGCTCATAAATTTCAATAAATATAACTGTGTTAAATATGCTTGTTTTGCTCTTGAATATCAGAAAAATAAAAATACATAACAAAATATTTTTGTTTACTAGATTATAATCACGATTTTAAATTTCTTAATAGGGGTATTAAGCCGTAAATTTATTAGCGCCAGAATGCCGAATAGTCCGGCTAAATTCCAGAACCGATTAACCGTACTGTTCGAGGTATTCCTGTAATTTGATTTAAAAATGAAATTAAAAACGAGTAAAAATTATTTGATTAAAAATGATTTAAAAACGAGTAAAAAATCATAGTTGTTAGTATCTGGTTGACCTTTTAGATTTTGACAAGAATATATGAAATATTCTACTTGTTGAATTTAGAAGAGCTTATTATAAGCAAATACAAGATGAGTAAATTTTATTAAGTATGTAATTGTTATTATTTTATTTGTAGGGTGTGGTTGTCAGTACTTGGTTGTTTGTATTAGGCTGTGGTTAGAACATGGTACTTGGTATCTAGTTGTAAATACTTTATGTTATTGTATTATTCTTATTGTTTATTATTATTATTATTATTATTATTATTATTATTATTATTATTAGCAAATTTGTATTTAAATTTGTCCTTTGAAAAAAAAACTTAATTTAATTATTTTAAATTCTAGACCATTGATTACTTAATTTAAAATTAACCTTAATTTACCTATTTATCTTAATTAACTTAGCCATAATTTACTTAAATTCAATTTTAGGCCAATAATTACTTTAATTTAAAATTTAAACCTAAATTTATTGTAATCCAATTTTTATACCCATAATTTGATAAAAATAATTTAATAAGGAGTAAAAATAAATTGATTTAGAAATGATTTAAAAACGATTAAAAATAATATGATTAAAAATGATTTAAAAACGATTAAAAATAATTTGATGAAATGATTTAAAAAACGATTAAAAATAATTTGATGATTTAAAACAAAATTTGATTTAAAAAAAGAGTAAAAAATCATGATTTAAAAATGATTTTCGGGCTAATAAAGGCATTGAAATTAAATTGGATATTTTTGTACGAGATATCGAGAATTTAGCCAATTAAATATTTTCCAAAACTTAAAATATTTATGGATGAAACACAAGTTTTTAAAAAAGCAAACTGATTTGTAACTTTCGTATTTGTCATCACTGTAATAAACTAATTAGCTTTCTAACCCTCATTTTGTTTATAATTAACTCAAATTTCGTCCCAGCAGTTCAATCGAAAACAAAAGAAATGAAGATAGAGCAGAAAAGATAAATTAAACATGAACAAAATACAAATATAATAGTGAAAGGAATAAGATTGATTGATAGACAATAATTTAGATAAATGAAAAGCAAAATTTACTTACTTGTGATTTAACAAGATTCTGAATAGTTATACAATAATATTCCACTAATTGCAAATCCAAATTTTCAAACCCAGATTTTGGGATTCCTCATTAATCAACAAATTTAATATTTGCTCATAACGGTTTCGCAACACTGGATATTAAATGAAATAGAAATAATAAGCAGCATCAGTTATAACTTGGCAACCATAGAAAACAGGATCGCTGAGAGTTTTCTTTTGCCACATGGAATATTTATCACTGTTCGATCTTGATCTATTCCACATGCACTCAATAACCGCTTGGTCAAGGTCACCCGATTCGGTAAAATTAATAACCAAATTTTTACACAAGTCAATCTCCAGTCGTCGGGTTCACCACCAACTTCGATAAAGAATCAATAATTAATTCATTTCGATCGCTTTCATCGTCTTCTATTTTCCAAATAGAGAATTCGATAGGCGTTCGTTATGGCTGCTCTGATCGAGTCATCTTTAGAACAAATATGAGGCAGCATTTTCCTAATACCAGCATCAACGTTGAAAATTGATGATTTGGCGGTGTAACAAAAAAAGAAACTGCCTCTAAAACATCAGAAGGAACACGAGATGTCAGCATAGACTGGATGTCTTTTACTGCACAATCGATGAGAAATGCTATTCCATCACTTGTTCGAAAACCAAAAGAACATTTTTAGACTGAGTTAATTTCTTTTCCAACATTTCTTTAGCGACTTCTTGAGATTCCAATGGCGCTACTTCGATTGTTCTATATTATTATTATTATCATCGATTGTTATGGAAATATTTATATTATTTTTCACCTCTCACCCGTGTACTTTTTCTTTGAGTAATTCTATATGCTTTTCAACATCAGCAACGCTTTCAGTTGGCATTGCCACTAGAGTGAAAAAAAATCTGATTTATTTATATTTATTATTATTGATTTATTTATATAATTATTATTATCGATTGATGGTTTGTTAATAAAAACAGCAAAGTGGAAGATTTTGTTATGAATATATATTTACATGAGTTTTTCAATATAATAGATAAAATTTAATAAAATTTACAATGTTTCCAATATTTTCTAGATATGAAAATTGTTTTTTGTGATTTTTATTAGCAATTAATTGGAGAAAACGAAAACAAACCAATTCTATTCTCCAACTCCTCAACAGCAATCTTGGCTGTGTCGTACTGGTCCTTCAATTGCGCATAAGGGACCTAGAACACGTGACAATATAATGATAAAATGACAGCTATAAATCTCACTCCTTTTTGCACATCCAAACTGACAATATGAGATATGATGCGAATCGCATTCTCCTGGGCAATCGATGAGGTATCCCAGATGGCCCCGTCCTCCCCAACCAAGTTTCAACAGTTGCTTCATCAACAAGAATGGCATTCCCTAGAAAGAGTAGCAAAATACTTACTCGCCTAAAATCACCGAATCAGAACTTACGCATTTCTCAATAATTGATAACAAAATCCCTAGTGCTTTGGATCGGACAAATCCATTGGAATCCATTAAATGATCCTCAATCACTTCGATCAATGAATTGAAATTTGCAGCATTTTCATCGTGTTTACTGTAGACCTGAATCACGATTTCCCCGAGAACAGTTAGCACACAATTCCTCATGCTGTATGGATCTTCGTCGAGTTTATCCTTCAAACTGGGCAGAATTGGAATAAGAGTCTCAGGGAATTCCTGGGCCAATTCTGTTAAGAACGATGAGAACGAGCTCGACGCTTGACTGTCCCGTTCTAGGTCAACAGAAGAATAAGCGCAAACCTCCTAAATATCATCGGCAATATATAGATATACTCTATTATATTAAAAACAAACAAAACCGTGAGAATATCCCAACAGGCTGGGAAAGTTTTCCGTACCTAAAAATTCCGGCAAATATACACTAAGCAAGTCGGCATATGGGGATAACTGT
Organism: Schmidtea polychroa; assembly: GCA_959609185.1. Lineage (NCBI taxonomy): Eukaryota > Metazoa > Platyhelminthes > Tricladida > Dugesiidae > Schmidtea > Schmidtea polychroa. The sequence goes on from CAUHTR010008042.1 coordinate 146,925, forward strand.
GCAATAATGAACAAGTTTAACAGGACTGCTGTTGCCATGATTATAATTTTTAATCATAACAACCAAAATTTTTGACAGTGCTCTCGAAGCTTTACATTCTTACCAAAATCCGGATTTTCTAAAAGTTTGTAACAAGTATTGGTAATTAGACTATTTTAAATATTAAAACTTATCAAATAAAAATAAAAATCAAACTTAACAAAATCTTCCTCGACCACGGGTGGATCCCAAAATTGAGTGATTTTACATTGAAATAATTGACTAATTCCGTTAATTGCTAATTCTATTTCTTCCGAAAAGATCCATCTTTGTAGCAACGGTTTTTTTTCTTTTTTCCCTTTCCTTTTTCCAAAACAGATTGCAACTGTCTCATTTCATTTTCAAATAATTCAATCATTTGGCATAATAAATAATATTCATTTTTAAACAATTTCGGTATTTACATTGATCATCACGGAGAAACATGATTATTCAAAATTTCAAAGATTTTCGGAACACTTTTCTGACAACCTGAAAAGTTTAATTTGGAAATTATTAGAAATTTATTAAAATTACATTTCAACAAAAGATCCCATGACTTTTCTTTAATCTTCATATCAACATTACTCCAGTGGCTATTCAAAATTAAAATTGAAGTATAAACAATAATCTAACTATATAACACTATATAAATAGAATCAAACATTTCATAAATAAAAATATGTCCTCTTTCTTTAAATTCTTGTTCACAAACTAAAAATTTTTCTAAAAGAAATTCAATCAATATAAGAATAACCTATAATATGCTTTGGTAATGATTCCATATTAACAAGTTTTGATACATAATATTGATTTTCACTAGTGCGTTTGGATAAATCCTCGCGGCAAATGGGTATAATAAATTCTTCCATAATATATAAAAAGTTGAATAAAAAAACGAATTAATGAAACTATTTGAATTAATGAAAATAAAGACAATTTTTAAAACAAATTATTTAAAGTAAAGTAGAATTTCATTAACATTTTACATCTGCTATTAAAGATAATGACCTCTATATATTTAACGGTAATTATGGTCAAAATTATAATGACACCGATAACTCTAAAAATAAAGCTAACAATTCTAAATGCTGCTGTAATAAACCTAAATCCCTTGTTGGAATAAAAATATCCAAGGACACAGGCGAAATCCCAAAACCAACCCAAACATTAATACCACCTAGCCTAAAATCACTATACATGCAAGATCCTAACCTCTACTACTTTAACTCCAGAGGAAATGTAGATGCAGACACCACTTTCGCCACACTTTTTTGTGGAGCGATTTCCATTTACAATAGGGAAAAATTGGCTCAGCACGCACTTGAAAGACACAACATCATTATCACAGATAACTCCATCATAGACTGCGGCCAATGCAAAGGTGATGACGAATGCTATGTAATATATCCGGTTACGTACAAAGACATATACAGACATGTCGAACAATATGTGCATGAGATACAAAACGATAAGGATACCCTCAAAATGATTTTTTATTAAAATTGACAAAAATAATCACCTGTTAATGCAATAGCCACAATAAGAACTACAAAAAATGCCTTACGACGTGGAATTGGGACACCCCATTGGCATGTGTATGGGAGCACATGTCAAAAAAACATAGAAACAGAATAGTTGACAAAAATGCCGATATATACTGTGCATGTAGAAAGCTGGGTCCCAATAGATGGCATTATCAATCATATAGCTCAACGCCACCCAATACCACCAAATACTAACAACAATAATATTCCATCAACATCACAACATCATACCGATGAAACGCCTGTGTCCACGGATAATAATAATAATATTATGAATAATGTATCAAACACCCAGGAGGTGATTGCAGATAACCTTGAGATACCTGTAAACACCCCAGAGGTGCCTGAAAACACCCAGGAAGCGAAACCTAACATCATCAGATGAAGATATGATAAATTTGAATTTAGTAGGGAAATACCAAATGATTGCTTATTCACAAATAATGTGGATAAGGAATCAGCTTGATGGTCCAGCACACAATAAAGGCATTCGTTTATTCTTTCGCCATGAAAAAATATACCATCTTTGTTGACCCTTATGTTGGTAACTCCCTAATCCAGCATAACTACAAAAACCTTCTTCTCTTCCTTCCCTTTTAAAGACTTCGCCGAGTGAAACGAAATTATTATGCCAATGTCAAATGGCAAAGACAACTGGTTTTTCTTTTATCTTGACAAGCGAGAGCAATTAGCTGTTATAATAGATCCTTTACTTGACGATAGCCACTCCATACACTTATCTCTCGCTAATAGTATACTAAATACCATTCTTGATCTGCAAAAAATCGTTTCACGACTCGCAATTACACTCACTAAATATGAGTATCCCCGTTGCTCTTCCCCAAACGAATCTGCCTTTTTTGTGTGCCACCTCATCCAATGCCTGATAAAGAATACTAAATTAACTATTCCTAAAATTACTATTATGCAAAATTATATCAGAACTGTTATTGAAAACTATCTTACCCACAAAATACCTGACAATAATATTAAAAAATACCTCCCACTTATTAAAAGTATAATAACTAATTTAGATAATAACAATATGGACTGTGAAACAGCCCTTAATGAAATGGAAAAAATAAATTCCAATATTTCACCTGAAAAATATAAAATTAAAAAACCAGCAGACATTGTCCATAAAAAAACCAGGACTAAAAATGAACTGCTTTATATTAAAAGATTTAAATATAAAACTAAACCTAAAGAGGAGATAACGAAGATCCTAAATAATAAAGTTGAGTGTAGCAAACCAACTATGTCTAATATTGTGAGACTTTTCGCAGGTACTTCTGCACACTGCAATACTGAATTTATTAAAAACCTTCCATCTTTACCCGAAAAAATCTCATCCACTCCTTTTGTCATGAATGACATTAAACTTATCTTCTCACAACTTCAAAACACTGCTCCAGGACTTGATGGAATCACACTGGCTGATTGGAAAAAAATCTCGCCCGACTTCAGCTTCATTCTCTCGCTCTGTAACAATATCTTACGTAATCACCATTGTCCATCATCCTGGAAAACTTTCCGTACGAAACTCCTGCTGAAAAATGGTAAAACCGAAATCAGTCACGAGGCCAGCTCCTGGCGCCCCATTTCTTTAATGAACATTGCATATCGCATCTTCTCATCCCTCCTAAATAACCGCCTCTTATCGTGGATTAAGGACGGTAAATTATTAACAAGCAACCAAAAAGCCATTGGTGCTCCAGATGGCTGCGCTGAACACAACTTTATCTTACATCTTCTAAAAGAATCTTCCTTTCGTAAAAAAACCGACCTCCACATTATCTGGTTAGATATTTCTGACGCCTTTGGATCGCTTCCTCATGATCTAATTTGGCACACCCTTTCACAAATGGGCCTTGACTCTAAAACCATCTTGCTACTACAGGATATGTATAGCAACGTAAGTACTATATTCGACTGCGACGAGGAAAAATCATCTTCTGTACCAATCGTTAAGGGCGTAAAACAGGGCTGTCCCCTGTCCATGACCCTCTTCTGCTTATCCATAGACTTCATACTACGTAATATCTTGCAAAACCATCCATTTCTTTTTTACGGTCATAATGTCGGCATACTTGCTTATGCAGATGACATTGTCCTTGTAGCTAATTCTTACGCCTATATAAACACCGCACTTCTCGAAACTGTACATCTCGCCTCTCTGGCTAACCTTCGCTTCAAACCTTTGAAATCAGGTTACTTTCACATTAACCATGATTATAATTATTCCCCTATAAAACTCTATAATGAACTTATTCCGCAAATTGATGACTCCAACCTCTATAGATATCTTGGAGTTCATTTTTCTTTCAAAATGAGGCATAACATCGATGAAAGACTCGACAACGCCATAAAAGACACAAAGTCTATCTTTGACTCCCATCTACATCCCTCGCAAAAATTGAACGCCTATAAGATCTTCATCCACTCACGTCTTTCCTTCACCTTACGTAATTGCGAAATATCTCACAATATGCTTGACTCTCATAAGGACAATATTATTAAATATAGAAAACCCCAAAAAGGGTTTGACCAAAAAATAAAAATGATAATAAAGACTTTTATAGGTGACAGAATTATTAATATTAATAATAACTTTTTGTATGCCTCAACTAAAATGGGAGGCCTTGGGCTCAAATCTGCAATAGATGAATATCTGATACAAAGTATCATCCATCTCATCCGAGCCTTGAATTCTGTCGACCTAGGTTTCAGAAAACTAGTTCTTGATGAACTAACGGAATCTCGCGGAATGGGTAATATGGAAGCCGCATTCTTATGGATCAATGACGAGATATCAAAATCCTTTTCAACTGCTTCTTTTTTCGCAAAATTCCGCAAAGCCTCCAATCGCCTTCGCTTTAAATACGCCATACACACCAAAATAGTCTTTCTAGATGAGGAATATCAATTAGAGATAAAATATAAGGATCGTATAAATTACTTTTCATCGGCTAACCTGTCTGATACCTCTTCCGAACTTCACTCAATAATAAGCCTGATACACACCGAAAGTTGGTGCCTACTTACTTGTCAAGGACACATAGCCAAATCCATCTCTGATAGTACAACAGCAGACTACTTCATAAAAAGCGATACACTAAACGACGCCCAATTTCTTTTCCTTTTAAGAGCACGTAACAATATCCTTAATCTTAAATTTACTCCGCATAGAATCAAAGGCAATTTAGACACTCTATGCAGACAATGTGGGGCCTTTCCTGAAACACAGGCCCACATATTCAATCATTGCCCTGTAAAAATAAATGCACGGAGAAATAAACACTCGCGTGTACTTGAAGCTGTAACTGATCTCCTGACCCAACTAAACTTCAAAATGGACATTGAAATTTGCCCCGAAGGTGTCAAAACCACACTTAAACCTGACATAATCATTAAATCGTCAAGGAATTCCCTAATACATATCCTAGACATTAAGGTACCTTACGAAAATCGCGAAAACTTTAAAATAGCTAGGGATAATAACTTTGAAAAATATAAAAATTTGGCACTTGAAATAGGCCACGCATATAAATGTAAAACCACAGTTTCAGCACTTGTGGTAGGCACTCTTGGATCGTGGGATAAGGAAAACGATACAAGACTTAAAATAATAGGACTGACCAAAAAAGAGATAAAATCCATCTCCAGGGTAGCTTGCACGGCGGCCATTGTCAGTAGCTGCCATACCTATCGCGAGCACACATACATTGATTAATTAATTAATTATAATAAAAGTATTGCAATGCATTATTTCTTATTTATTTGTCCATTATGGCAATATTATAACATCAAGCCGTCACCTATATATGTCCTACATCTATTATATATATTGAATTATTTGTATTATATCTACTATGATCTTCGATATCGTCTCTAGGCACATGTATTGAATAAAATAACTAAACTAACCTAAAATAATTTAAATGAATTTATTTTTTCCAAAACCTACCAATATATTAATATTAAAAACTAGCGAGCGATTATATATTTTTATATCTATAAATGTACAAAGTAATATTGTATATATATATTAATCAAACTAACCTAATAATCTTAATAATATAATAATATATAAATATCTAATGTATAAATATCATTATAACAATAAGTATATATATATAGTATATTTAGTTGTATATTGCTAAATGGGTCGATGTAGGGACTCTTGTAGGAGTCCCGCCCATTTAGCAATTTGGTAAAGATACTATCAGTGGATATCTGTAGGAGTCTTTGTAAAGGCTCCGCCTAACTGGTGGTACCACTTTTAGTTGTTCATATCATTATTATAATCGTCCTCTCTTATCTCCTACACTCTATATATATTATAGTATTGTATAATCTATAAAACGCCACAACAATCGCAAATGGAGTCTTTCTACTCCGAAAAAATTAAAATTTCTAGCATCCCAATCTACTTCAATATAAACTGGGATCAGTCAGAAACTAGCATCTCAATCTAGCATCCCAATCTACTTCAATATAAACAGGGATCAGTCAGAAACCCAATTACTAATAATGAATTCAATTGCTAAAGCTGATCTGCTTGGACAACACGTGGAGCTGACAGAACTCTAAAATACTACCAGAGCCAAACGCATCAGACAGAGGCTGGGACTGCTCAGACAGGAAGGCCTCTCCTAAACAGCTGAAAATCTGAACTAACCTACGAATGAATGTCCGGTGCAGATATATGGGCCATGGCCGATCGTGTTTAGATTCAGATATTGAAGAAGGTCCTTCGACATCTTTGAATTTGCTGGAAAAAAATCGCAAATCGTAAATTTTAATAAATTATTTTAACATATTAATATTTTCATAGAATTACAGAAAATGACAAAATTCGAAAGAAGATTACAAAAACTTAAAAAACTATTTTATCCATTCTTTCCTAAATGTCTTAAAAATAAATGTTTGGTGAATAGTTTATTTATTTATAATTATAAAAATATATAACTTACATTTTTACGAAACAAATCCAAATAAATCCAAATAAAATATCATAAAATTCCTAAAAAAACACCTGAAATTTAATTATCTAATATGTTATATTATAAATGATGACTAAGAATAAGAACTAGAATAATGATCTCATAATTATATAACAACGGTGGGCAAATGCGGCTCTTCGTTGAGTAAACTGCGGCTCATTGATAATTGAATTTGAAAATTTTACTGCTTTTTAAAATTATTTTGTAGTAGGCGGCGCTTTGTTATAACAACGAGAGAGAAGCAATGAAAATAAATTTAGTGAAATTTAGTGAATTTTGATTAGTTAGTATTTTTGTTTGTACAATATTGCGGTCGTTTGTATATTTTAGTATAGTTTTCTATTCGTGTTTTTTGAAAAATTTGGTAAGAAGATTTTTTATGAAGCATTTTAAAATTTTAAATTAATTAAAATTAAATTTATGTCTTTTTATTATTTTGTTTAAATTTCAGTAATATAAGTTATTCAAATTTATTATTACAATGACCTCAGAAAACATCAAAAAACGAAAATACAAACAAGAAAATAGAACTTTTCAAGAAGAATGGACAGAAAAGTTTTTTTTTATTGACAATAATGGTAAATCGTTGTGTCTTATTTGTAAAGTTACAATTTCCAACTACAAAGTAACCAATTTACGTCGACACTATGAAGTAAGTCATCCACACTTATCAATTCAATATCCACTCAATTCAAAATTGCGAACAGAAAAACTTAAGTCATTGCAATCAGGGCTTCAAAACCAACAAGGACTAATGTCTTCTTTTAGTCGAGAAGATGACAGTGCCAACGAAGCTAGTTTTTTGATAGCTTGGAATATAGCTCGTACTAAACGTACATATGGAGAAGGTGAATTTATTAAGAGAAACTTGGAAGAAGTGATTAAAGTTTTGGATCCGGATAACTCAAAACTACATAAATTGATCTCACGTATTCCTATGTCACGTCGTACAACTGCGCGTCGAATTGGCCAAATTAGCGAAAATGTTGAAAATAATTTGATGTGTGATTTAAAAAATTTGTACAGCATTCAGTTTAGCTCTCGACGAGTCTACTGACATTCAGGATGTTCCACAATTAGCCGTTTTTGTCCGCTTTGTATCTTCTGACGTAAAAGTAAAGGAAGAAATTTTAGACCTAGTAGCTCTTAAAGAAACAACTCGCGGTATCGATGTCAAAACTGCGCTTGATGTAGTGATGGACAAGTTTGAATTGGCGCGTGATAAACTTGTAAGTGTTGCGACAGATGGAGCGCCTGCAACGATGGGGAAAAATCAAGGTCTCATTGGTCTTTTAAACAGAGATCCAAATATTCCTCATTTCTTATCTCTTCAATGCATAATTCATCGCGAGCATCTCATAGCGAAGTACTTTAAATACGAAAATGTGTGGAAGATTGTTTTGAAGATTGTGAATTTAATTAGAACAAATGCCAAAACACATCGTCAATTTAAAAACTTTTTAGAAGAATTAAGATTAAATGATGAAACAGATGAATTGCCCAATGATGTCTCCTTATGGTGTATTGTTAGATGGCTGTCAACTTACAATGTTTTGGACCGTTTTGTGGAACTCCTAAATCCTATCATAATATTTACCAAAGAAAAAGGAATAGCATACCCAGAATTAGAAAATGAAACTTGGCTTTCTGACTTAATGTTCCTTACAGACATTATGGAACATTTGCAAATATTAAATTTGGCTTTACAAGGAAAAGAAAAGATAATTATTGATTTGTCACAAACGTTATTTAGTTTTGAAGCTAAACTTCGGCTTTTTGTGAACGATCTTAGGTCGAAAATATTTAATCATTTTCCACGAATAAAAGCTAATAAAATTGATATCACAGAAGAAAAAGTAAACGAATACAGTGAAAAATTGGAAGAATTGCAAGCGGATTTCAAATGTAGGTTTGAAGATTTGAAAAGTTTTAAATCTACATTTGCATTTTTTGTGAACCCATTTATTTGTGATATTATTGAAGATGGATTTCCAATTTCTGAAGTAATACTTGTTAAAAAAGCGGTTGGGGAATTGGAGTTATTAGATATGAAAGAGGACCAGGCTTTGCAAATGCACCATACAGTTACTTCTATAATTGAATTTTGGAAACTCGTACCAGAGGCAAAATATCCACACTTAAAATAAGCTGCTTGCCGTCTAATTTCAATTTTTGGTACAACATATTGTTGTGAATCTTTGTACTCCACAATGAAGTTCATGAAGTCGAAATATCGTTCACAGTTGACCAATCAGCATCTTACAGAATTGCTGCGAACAGCTTTAACAAAGTATACACCAAATTTCAAAGATTTGACCAAAAGTCTTCGTTAATTCAAGAAATTTTATTACTTTTTATTAATGGTTTTTTATTATATTTTATGTTTGTTACTTAAATTTTGAAATAATTGTTTTTAATAGCGTTTAAGTCTTTTTTAATCAAATTAATGAAATAAAAAAAATATGTAGTTCACTATGGTGGCTCTTTAAAAAATAAATTTTCGGAAAATGTCTCTCATTGAACTCATGCGTGCCCACCCTTGTATTATAGTATTGTATAATCTATAAAACGCTACAACAATCGCAAACGGAGTTTTTCTACTCCGAAAAAATTAAAATTTCTAGCATCCCAATCTACTTCAATATAAACTGGGATCAGTCAGAAACCCAATTACTAATAATGAATTCAATTGCTAAAGCTGATCTGCTTGGACAACACGTGGAGCTGACAGAACTCTAAAATACTACCAGAACCAAACTCATCAGACAGAGGCTGGGACTGCTCAGACAGGAAGGCCTCTCCTAAACAGCTGAAAATCTGAACTAACCTACGAATGAATGTCCGGTGCAGATATATGGGCCATGGCCGATCGTGTTTAGATTTACAGATATTGAAGAAGGTCCTTCGACATCTTTGAATTTGCTGGAAAAAAATCGCAAATCGTAAATTTTAATAAATTATTTTAACATATTAATATTTTCATAGAATTACAGAAAATGACAAAATTCGAAAGAAGATTACAAAAACTTAAAAACTATTTTATCCATTCTTTCCTAAATGTCTTAAAAATAAATGTTTGGTGAATACTTTATTTATTTATAATTATAAAAATATATAACTTACATTTTTACGAAACAAATCCAAATAAATCCAAATAAAATATCATAAAATTCCTAAAAAAACACCTGAAATTTAATTATCTAATATGTTATATTATAAATGATGACTAAGAATAAGAACTAGAATAATGATCTCATAATTATATAAAATCAAAATTCAAGTCCTAAAAATTACTTTAATTCAAAAACTTACCTTAAAACGATTTTTTGAAAAATTGAATAAATGAAATTAAGTTAACATTGTCATATAATTGGTGACTCACCTAACTGGTGTGCACACCAACGTATACACCTAAATCCAGAATATAAAGTTTCTATAATCTAAAAAAATCGATAAACCTTACCTGTGTGCAAAAATTTAATGTTCCGAATGTTAAAAGTTTAATTATAGGAATTGAGAAAGTGACAGAAAATAATTTTACATACAAACACGGCACACATAATATAAAATACACGTAAATTTAATATAGCTTTTTTTATTCCGAAAGTAGAAAGTCATTAACATATTGTTAACATATCATTATTTTTAATATATTAAAATTCATGGCAGAAAAAAATTTGGATTTTCAATCGGACAACTCTACTTTGAGTTTTCGATAAAAGGACGACAAAACATCTTAAAATCTATTTATAAAATATTTTTGAAGTTATTATTTCTTTCGATTTTTAGATATTTTTCTGGAAAAAAAATTCGAAAATCGTAAATTTTTATAACTTGTATAAAAAAATAATAATTTTATAGAATTACATAAAATGACAAAATTCGCCATATAAATGAGCTGGATAAAGAACATTACAAAAACTTAAAAAACTACTCCGCTTCTTTCTTGAATGTCTTAAAAAATTAAATGTTTTTGGTGATTTTTTTTATTTATTCATAGTTAAAAATATTAATCTAACTTATATCCTATAAAATCCTGAAAATTAATTAAAAATAATTTATAATCTAAATGTTGACTACAAGTAACATTTAAAAGCCTGAATATCAAAATTGAAACCTTAAAAGTTATTTAAATTAAAAAAAATTACTTGTAAAATTGAATAAATGAAAAGAAGTAAATAACTTCACATTCTCATAAATGGTGAGTCATCAACTGATGAACACACCAACGTGTATTATAGAGACTTTTAACATCTGGAATTAGGTGTATTATAGACAATGTTAACTTTCGCAGTTAGGTGTATAAACATAGTGTTGATTTGATTGTCTGTGTAAAGTGAAAGTTATTTGCGATTACCAATAAAGATTACTGTTGTCAAGTGTTATTTATGGATCAGTCAAAGACACGCTTGGAGTCAGAGTAAAAATTTTAACTTTGTCACCAACCTAATAACCCAATACTAATTTGAAAATGTTTTAAAACAAAAAAGACAAACAATGTCCTTCGAATATTTTTATTGAGTCACTAAAAGTACTGGAGGAAAATTTTCGTCATCGGTTTCAAGATTTTTATACAAAAGAAATGGACATATTAATATTTGAAAATCCTCTTAAATTTGATATTGTAAAAGCACCAGACAATTTACAACTAGACCTAATTAATTTGCAATCTAACAACGTATAAAAATAATTTTGATGAAAATAATTTAATTGCATTTTATTCAAATCTACCAGAAAACAAATTTCCCAATTTAAGAAATTTTGCAAAATCAATGTATCTTTTCAAGCACCTATTTATGCAAACATTTTCAAGAATGAATTTCATCAAATCAAAATATAGAACCAGGTTGACGGTTGAAAATTTACAACACTTGTTAAGGATCTCAGTATCCCAAACAGAACCGGACTTAAATGAATTAACAGAAAAATTTGCTATTTTCATGTTTTCCCTATACATGTAATAAAAATTTTATTTTTTTTCCTTTTTAAGAGTTGTATAATTTTTCTTTTCTGACATTGTTATTATGTTGAAAATATTATTTTTTCTATATTTATTTTTAATAATATTTATACTCGTTTATGGTATGAAAGCGCTATTTAAAATCCTTTTGAATGTACGGCCCACATAAAACATTTATTTTGAAAATTGTCCGTCGTTCAAAAAAGGTTGCTGACACCTGCTATTCACTATTAAGTTATTTCGTTAAAATGTGGCAACGGTAGTGCTATTGTTAAGTTAGAAGGTAAATAAAATCATAGACGCGGCAACATAAAATAGACTTTGAGCATAAAGTATAATCAGTATAAAGAGATATTTGGAATATTATTTTTGACAATCCAATCTTGGTTCCTAACACCAGTCAATTAAAAAAATTGAACAATTCATCCAATTAATTGGTTTTGAAAATCGAATTGCTTATTTTGACAGACTGCAGTAATTAATCTTTAATATACGCTGAGAGGTTCGTTAATTTAAATATCACGAAATTCATAATTATTTGTTAATAATAAATTCAACTTTAAACCCTTCGTGGAAAAGATGACAAATACAGATAATTATTTATTTCAAAGATATAACAGTAGCACAGTAATCAGTATTCCTAATGCCAAGTTAATGTCTTAAAGCACATCAATAGAAGCATAAAGTAAACTAAAACCACAGGCACATCCACATCAAACAAATCAGCAAACAAATCAACACCGCAATATTCTCACACAACAAATTAAAATCATTAAATGGGCTTGATTTGAGGATCTTGAGAGCTAGAAGTAAATCAGACATTTGGCAGTACGACACCAAAACACAGCTTACACATATTACTAGAGAAGCTTTTGTGGCATCTAATTTGAATTTCAAGAAAGTAAACCAATCTGGTGTTATGGTGCTGGTAACCTGATTCAATCTGAATTCCGTTAAATATGTAAAATTGAGAAAAAAACAAATTACTTTAAATAAAAGAGATTATTATTGTAATATGTTGCGATACCGAATACTTCGAGTCTGAAAAATAAAGCAGATGTTGGTTTTTATATCGCTATCAAAATTCTTGAATCATAAATTTATTATTATTTCTATTGACTCCTTCAAACCCAAGCGGTCCAGCCTTCATACATACGTGCCAAATTTTCTGCACTTCTCGCAGACTTAATCAATTTGTCAATGTACTGATTGATAGCAGGCTTTGAAGTTGTTTTTATTTCGATAGATTCATTAATCGATAACTCATTCAACGGTTTCTGGTTAGCTGAATTCAATCTCGTTTCAATTAATTTCCAAACTTCGATGGCTTTTTGAACTCCGACACTGTTATTATACTTTTTCTTTTCATCTTTTTCATTGGTTTCTTTATTGTTGTTGCTATATTTTCCCACAACATCGAACTCGTTAATGATAATTAGATTAGATTTATTGTTACAGATGCTGTCGACAAAAGTTTCCTCTCCGGACAAAGATGGAGAAATCCGAGTAGTCATGGTGTCAGCACCATTTATTTCCGCCATGTTATTGTTGCTGAAGCCAAACTTAGATGGAATATCAATATCGTAAATGTAAATTGATGACTTGTCGTCATTCTCCAATGGAGATAGAGATAGCAATGTGATAAACAAATCTGGAATAATGGAATCTTTAATGATGGCAAGGTTATTGAGTTGATAATGTAGCTGTCCGATATATTCCGATATACATATTTCAGAATCTCCTTTCAACATGAATTTCATTAATCCATCGATTGTAAAGTTAAATTTCTCAAACAAGCTCATTATTTTCAACACCCGATCGACTTTAGATTTAATGTCTTGATTGGTTCCCGATGTTGTCTCATCAATTGACATGTAGGATTTCAACTTTTTCGTTACTGTATGCAATATCCTTAGATTGGGTTTCAAATGGTTTATCAAATGATAATATTCAGCCGAAAGATTTTCTTTTAATCCTCTCGCTTCTTTTTCATTGGACATTATAATTTCTTTAATTTGATTTTCGTTTTGATGAACTTCATTGGCATTTTTTTCAATATCTTTCTGCAAAATTTCCAACAATTCAACATACCAAGTATCGGTGTTGAGTTTATATTCTTCCTTCAACTTGATCATTTCTTCTTCAATCGGTTTTATTAAACCTTCACATTCGGACAATTTTTGTAAAAGATCTTTACTTTCCGTCAGGAATTGTATAACTTCTTCGTCGAATTGATTACTATGTTCAGAGGCCGATCGTAAGCATTCAAATCGATCAATATTTAATAAAACATCATTGAACATCAGAATTCGCTTTTTAACACTATTGATCGATTGAGTTCTTTCTTGATTTAATCTGCACAGTGCATCTTTGGAATCTTTCATTTCGGATAATATTTTTTCATCCGCCGACACAAACTTGGAACTGAATGTGTCTAATTTTAAAAGTAATTCTTTTAACACTGCAACTCGGTTAGGAATACCATTCAAAGCATTGATGAGTTCTTGTAATGGTAAAAGATCGCAATTCTTCAAATCACTTTCACTAATCAAATGTTTTTTCGTCCAGCATAACGACATTAATTGATTTCTCGCCAATCCGATTAGCGATTTGTAGAAAGCAACATTGCGAGTTTGAAATCGTTGTGAGACATTTGGTTCAATTATCGAAAAACCAGCTATATTTTTATAGTTATTAAATCTGAATTGAAGTTGATTATAGAAATTATTGGCGTTCGGGTATTCAAGCTTTCTAAATGAAACTACGGATCCACAAATGTAATCAGCACTCATGGCACAATTATTGATCACGTTTTCAGAAATCAATGTATCAATATTCCAACCGGCGTGCTCGAGTAGCAAACAGAACATTTTAGCAAAGCACTGACTTCCGACGCCAACCAATACGTGCTTATTGATGAAATTAAAATAAATTTCCAAATTGCGAAGAATATTGTTAAATATGATTACTAATTGAGATTGATCTTGCTTCATAGTTAATGAATCGATAAGTGATTTACAATGATCAAGAGTGTTAACCATACACCGTAATCCACTCATGTAAAGAGCATCTTTCAATAATTTGATCGATTTATTCCAAATCGGAGAAATATTGATACTGCTGGCAGCAACCAAATCGATATAATTCCAGGAACTAGGAGTTGATGAACCCATACAGCAATCAATAAAATCACAAACTAATAGATAAGATTGGTTGATTGTGGTGTAAAAACTAGCTATGAGAATGCGCAACTGTTTGGAGCTGTCATGAATCGGAATACTGCCGATATCAGTTAGTTCCGCAATTTTTTCCTTCATCGGCACTACGGTTTTCAGGTGAATATGATCGTAATTATTCACATCATAGGATGTTGAGGTGAGTGCAATATTGAAATGGAGCATAATATTTTCGCCGTCTTTCAGTATTGATTTCAATTTATTCAACAGTTCATTATCTTCGACAGTTAATTGTTTCATAATTTTTATCGACTCTGGCATTATTATTTCAATAAACTTACTTTCGAATGTGAGAATATTAATGCACGCTTTCTGTAATGTTACCATCATATTGCAAACTATCCCCGCTTCATTAGTATTAAGATAAATCCCAAACATATTCATGGAATTAGTCAATATTTTGAAATAGTTTTCATGTGCACTCAATAGTTGCAGATATTTTCTCAAAGTCGCATTATAATCAACAGTGAAAGTAATATATTCCGGTATTTTACTAATAATGTTTGTATCGAGTTGAGAGGTTATATTTGCCATTTCCAAATATTGTTCCAATAAAACAGCTTTAAATAAATTAATTCCCGCTACGTTTTCATAAACTGTCAACTGCCAAATAGCTTCTAATTCGGGAATTTCATCTTCATGAGACTGTGAAATTACTTTCGATTGTAATTCTTCCATTAGTTCAACCTCGATTTTCAATAAACTATTCCAGTTATTTTTTTCATTAGTAAACGTTTCAATTGAACCTGAGTCCTCTATATTCATCCAATCGGAATAACTTTGTAAATTAGTTTGAATATTTGATAGTGATGGATTTTTTAGCAAGTTTTCAGTAATTTGTAGCATGTAGCTGCATCGATCTGAATTATAATACGACTGGGGCATTTCTTGAATAATGTTTCTATACTTTTCTAAAACAATCAAACCGTCTTGAACCTCTGACAAGTTATCTAGCATAGATTGAATTTCCTGGATAATTTCATTATATGGACTTGTATCACGAGTGATGTTATATTGTTCACAAAACACAGTGATTGATTTTTCGATATTTTCTATGTGTTCCTCAAAGAAATTCTTGATATTCTTAATATCCAGTTTTAAGCTAATGAAATCTGAGGCTGAAAGTATTTTATTGAAAAATGAACTGTGCTCCATACTGACCAGTTTAAGTTGCTGCTGTCGCTTTTGAATGTCTAATTCTAGATGTACGGAACGTTCTTCAAGTGTACGAACATAATTGAATTGTTCTACGATTTTACATTCGTCATTTGTTTCGTAACCACGCAAATATTGAATCATTTGCAATTTTTTATTGTGAGTAGCTTTTATTTCTTCAATTGTTTTACAAGTTGACCAACTTTTGTTCAAGTGTTCGTGTAAATTTCGGAAATCTTGGATTAATTTCTCTTGGCAATTTTTGAAATCATCTTCAATCGTAATGAAGACAGACTGGAAATTATTCAAATTTATAACGAATTCTACTGAACGTTTTTCAATGATACTTTTATTCGAATTGACAGCGTATTTCCCACCATCAAATGAACCATAATGACCTGATTCTATACCGGAAGACCAATCGACTATTGGATCAAAAATAAACATATCCATTAAAGTTAGAATACTATCTTGTGATTGCTGAATGATTTCATATACATTTTCACAAGATATCCTAAATAGTCCATCGACAACCATCGGACCAAATACATTTGTAATTATATCAGTAAGACGGAAGGGAACTTTTTCAGGAACCTTTAGAGAAACCCCTTTATCAAAGCAAACATTGTAGTCAATATGAATCATTTGTCCATTTGAAAAATTCACCAATAGATTATCTAAATGACGATCACCCAGTCCAAGTATATGTCCCATAATACACATTACAGCACATGATCTTGTGAAATTTATCGAACTTCTATACCAATTATTAGAATTAATACTGCAGCACCATAATTCTTTTGATAACAAATCAGGAGACGTATCTCGATTTAATTCATTAAACACTTCAATTAAGATATTCATAGGCCATTTTTCGCGGTTGTCAAGTCCAACTTCAATTTCGCTGCCTCTAATTTAGGTCTAAGTTTTTGCCAATAAATATCAGTTGGTCTGATAGGATGACCTTCTTCTGATATTATCGTAGACTCATTAACAATATCTCCGTTGTTGGAATGGCACGCTTTCGACTTCATTTGATCAAATGTATTTTTATTACGCGTTTGATGACGCTTATACAAAGAAAATAAAGAAGTTGCTTCTTCCACCATTTGTATTAACCCTGCACGAGTACCTAAAGGCGTAACTGGATACGTAGTAATGTGATATTTATTTGATTCATGTTCGTTTATTTTGCTAAACATTGTATTGGCTATTCCTAAAATTTGCATTACTCTTTCATCTAATCTCAAGTCTTCTAGCCCCTTGTAAAGATAGCTATATTGCTTGCCATTTGTTGATAGAAATCTGAACTTTTTAGGTTTAGTTTTCGTTGGTAATATACTAATATGTTTATCTATTGAAAGCAGCGATTTATTGTTCATTCCAGGTAAAGGAATAAGGCTTGAATTAATTTTAGCTAAGCCTGGGCTGACATCATCTAATTTCAAAGATAGAAATTGATGTCTTCCTCGTTTTACTTTTACTTTTATATTATTATTTGATTCAGTAAGAATCAACTCTTGAAGTGTTTTGATTTTTTTCCACGCGTCATTAAATTCTCGGATATTATTTGGACTTTTAATCTCTTCAATTGTGCTTGTAATTTCCTAAAAATATGCATTGAAAATGAAAAATTAGAAAACAAATTCTTTATAAAAAATTATTATGATAAGCTTCATTGATCTCATTAAAAATAAAATTTATAATTATAATAATAATTCACAAAAACTAAAGTTTTTCCTATAATGAAATGTTGAAAAGGAAAAGCTAAGTATTTGGAAAAATGGTATTTGTGTATATATAATTTTAAAGAATAAATTAATCTCGATCCTCTGTTTAATGAATAAATTATAGAGGTCTATACTAACATGAATCAACCAAATAGACACAATTTTCAGGAAAAATTATTAATTATTAACTATTTTTAGTCTTTTCTGAAAATTTTATATGTCGAATCAATTATTATCCATGACAACTTCATATATTTAATCAAATTATAATCATATTGTAACTATACCAAGTCGATAGCGAATTCAGTGTTTCACAATGTTTAGAATAATTAGCCAGTATTTTTTAATTTTATATTAATTAGTTTATTATTTATATTTGAAAAATTTAGGCCACTTTTGAAAACCTAAAAAACGTTTAGGAATAAAAATTAAAATATTGGAGTTTAGAATTATTTTTGAAGGATTGTTTTTAAGAAAACCTTAAAGAAAAGTTTTAAAATTTTAGTTTTTTTCATTTAATCAAATTTTCATATAATATCAAAATAAAACCATTAAGCTTAGCATTTAATTTATTTTGCGGCCATTTAGACATTTATTCTACAATGAAAATAGAAGATAGCGGGAATTAATTATCATTAAACATACGTTTAAATCTATCCGTTTTTCCCACATAGTTTTACCAATTATTTTATTAATAACATAATGCGCATGTATTGCGGCTTAGAAAGTGATAATAATTAGACTTAGTGAAATTACAAATCCATTTAAAACCACATGATTTGTCAAATCTTGTCACTGTTAATAATCAAATTCATAAATTAATTTTATTTAAATTTTTTACATATTTAACTTGGTAGCAGTTTCGTAAGAAATACTTGATCAAAACTGGATAAATTACATCTGTTCGGTAGAGACATTTCGATCTTTATGAATAACTAGTATAATCCCCCGTTAAGCATGGCGGGAAAAGTTAAAATGATAATTTTTTGTAAATTTCAAGTATGTTAAATTTTACAAAAATTTCCTTATAAACTAAATTGTGAGTGAAATGCTTTCTATTTTTTAACAACTTTCCTTGTTGTTGTCACGATTCCTTGATCTCGATAAAGCTATGTAGAGTTGTCCACGTGGGAAAACCGGGTTGTTTAAAAAGATTCCCACGTCCCTGTGATTAAATAATTTTAACAACAAATGTAGGAAACTGACACACGTACAAACAAACAAATTAATGACGGTTATTATATTATTAATATTGAAATAAATAAGTAAAGTTTCTATATATCGATTAAAAGGTTATAAAATTGTGTCATTAATAAATATATATAATTTCAATATAAAAACGATATTAAAAAATTACCTCTGCAAACATATTATAAAACCAAGATTCTCTTGGAGTTTCTGGAATCATGTTTGTTGCACTTTTGGTTCGTTCAAGAATAAAAACGGCGGCTTGAATAATGGAATTGTACTTTAATTTCAAAATAACATCTTTATGCTTCAGATCATCCTGAGAATCAATTTTATCTATTTCTGATTGCAATTGATGGGCTTTTTTATTAAGTTCATCATAACATTGGCCTAGTGATGAAACCCACAGCTCGTCCCATAAAACAGTGATACGCCGCAATTCTTTAATAAACACACCGACTTCATCGACTAGCAGTCTGTTATTCTCAACAAGAACTTTCTTAATATCGTGATATGGAGAACTATTGTTTAAATTTTCACTGATAGAACCGACTAATGTAGGATATACAATCAATTTGCTACAGTTGTTGCTCGAAACTGCCAATCTTTGCAATAACTCTGACATACAGGTCCTAATCATTTTATCACTGTGCTTCAATCGGGCAAACAATTGTGGGATTACATTAGTCCATGAACCAGGAGGACTGGTTTTTATTTTATTAATTATGGAATCTCTCAGAGATCTTGATCGTTTTCCAATCAAAGATAATATTCTCAAATTGGCTGTGGTTTTATTTTTATTGCACAGACTATATTTGGTTTTCGTTGGAGTTGCATCTTTCAAAAATGAAAAATATGCTTCAGCAGCTGCGATATGAAGAGAAAAATGATGCGTAACAAATTCAAGCCATATTTTAACGACTTCTTCCGCCATTGTCGATGTAATATCGGGATCGAGAGCTAAAATAGATTGTCTTAATTCAACTAAAAATCCCGAATCTTCATAACAATCTCCAAACCAATCGCTTTCGGATTTCATTTGTGATGGATAAAAATTACTCTTTAAAAGTAGCTCAATATTACTAATAGTTTCACTAGAAAAGCCTTGATTTTCTAATTTAGGCGCTAAATCTATCGTTTGTGCGTTAAATCCGATTTCATCCAATGACCGCGATCTGCTAAGACACCATTGGGCTAATGCCATGAAACTTTTATCACTGTTGTCTTGGTTTCGTGACTTGCTAGCAAGAATAAGCAATTGACTACAAACATCAGTCACTGATGACTGGCAGGTTTTCTCCATTGATCGATGATGGGGTGAAACTAATGGCAACCCGTTTATCCAAGGTACTTCTGCAAGTTCAATGAGAAATTGGAGATTACTAGAAATTTTAGTATCATTACAAAATTTTGAAAATTTCGATTTTTCATTGCATAGCCATATAAACAATGTTAACAGAGACTTCGTGTTTAGTTGACATTTAGAACTGTGCAAAGAGGAATCACTCGTTTCAAACAACAAACTATCCTTTAGACTACTAGTCAACAGCTGTAGGGAATCTTTCTTTTTGTCTTCTTCCCATAGTAACTTTACAAGTTCTCGTTCAATTTGCATTTGAATTATTGGAGATTGTGAATTACTTAACGTGGATTGTTGGTTAATTTCTTTACCGAGGAAAGAGGTAAAAGAATGTGAAATCAAGCTATGACATTTATTAAAATTTAAATGCTTTCTGTGCCATTGAATTAAATATTTTTGATTGGGAAAACATTGTGGGACATTATATTGTTTTTGGATTGTGTTACAGAAACTTATAACTGACAGTGGTAATGTTGTAGAAAAATTTGATAATTTTTTGCAGTCAACAATTAAACTTTCTCCTTTACTTGCTGCCTTTGAAAGCTTCAATCTTTCATTGATTAAAATTATATCTGGATTAATAAATGTATTGGGGAAATCACAAATAGATTGAATTGATGATAATTTGACAATGAAATTGTCGATTTCAACTTCTTTTTTAGGGCATTTATCAACGACAGAGAGAAACAAACTGTCTTCACAATTATCGATAACTGATCTATATTTCCAGGACAACTCATTTTGCCTTAACGGAATGCATTTATCATCAAGGCTTTCATCCCATTTCGATAATTTTGTCAGACATACAAGTCTTGCCCAATTAATACTCAATTTTTGAGCTTCTTGCATTTGTGAATTTGATTTCCATGATTGAATTTGTTTTTTCCATTGTTCCAACCCATCGGGATTATTCAATAATTTATAACAATCGGCTATTTCTTCCATGCATAAAATAAAAGAACTATGACTTGTAGTTTTCCTTGTCAATAACCTCATTTCTGAAGATGATTTAATAGTTTCTGGGTCATGGTGATTTGTTACATATTCTTCAAATTTTGACAAGGCCATTTCCAATCGTCCAATCGTCTTATCGGCAAGCGCTTCAATCCAATCAAATTTACTACCATACGTTTCAACTGATAATTGACTTAATCCAAATAAATTTTCCCAATTTCCCAATTTACTATAAGCCATGGAAGTTAGCACTATACAGTCCTCAACTTCTGGTACCAGAATCCTTGCTGCTGAGCTCGAATGTGTATTACATTTATCCAAATGAAATTTCAATAATTGCATTCCATGCCAAATAACAGTGCTCCACTGACCAGAATATTGAGCTAAAGCAACGATCAACAATCTCATTTTGATGAACCATTCAATACAAACGTTCTTGTTTGTCACGAAAAAAGTTTCTATCGACTTATTAACTGACGGGAATCCAAGACAACATCCTTCATAACAATTATAAAACATTTTCTCTAGAACATCCAATAAGAGAATCATTAAATTTACTGATAACGATTGATCTTCTGGAGTTTTACTAGTAAATTTAGTCATCAATTTCCTAAACCGTTTATCAGTTATTGCTTTTAGAGAATTTCCATTTGTCAGAATTGATTTTACCATATTTTCTATGGTCATCAAAGTAATCCTTGAATCGGCATTCTGATCGAATTTCAACTTTTGTCGCACACAGTCCCAACAGGCATTAATGATAATCTCATAGACCATTATCATTCGATTGCAGAATAAATGCTCGAGTTTACTTTGATTGATTGCCACAATACTATGTAACCTTTGAATATCCCTACTTTCGAAGCTATATTTATCTGTTGAATCAATTATCCAATTGAAAATAGATTTGCTAAAATCTATTGGAAATTTGAAAGATCGGCCCGATACTGAAATAGCCTGAATGGACTTTAAGTTTTTAGTAAATAATTTCTGGGAAATAGGCGAATCGGTTTTTACTATAAGATCAAAGTATATTTTAATGCATTTACTACGAATTAAATGAGATGAATGCATACTGAAAATGACATTAGTCGCAACAAGTTTGTCTATGTTGGTTTCATTAATTAATGTCTCATAAGAATTTAGACTCTCGACAATGATATTGAGACAACTAAGCACTATGGCCTCTTTTTCACTTTCTAAATTCATCAAATTACAAGCACTACTAACTAATAGATTAATTAATTCAATGTTATTTTCAATAACTGATTTATTAGTTATTAAAACCGTTTTCAGAATTTCAAACCCCATATTCTTTATTGTGAAATCTAGATTATCGGTATTGATTATCAAACAGAGGAATTTAATCCAATCAGGAATCAAATCGTGAGATAGTTTAATTTTGGATATTGTACTCATTAAAAAGCTTGTCATATTTGGATACTTAACAATAACATTGGATTCTGTGAACAATAAATACTTGGTGAAAAGTACAGGTATCGATGGTACTAGAATTGAAGGATCACTCAACCGATTATAGAGCATAATTATCAGATTGATATTGTATTTAACTACTAGTTCCGCTTGTGGTGTTTCGTATGATTTTGCTTTGAACGCATTGCTTTGCACTAACCGCACAATATTCGTACAATTTGATATTTTCATAAGAATATTAAGTGCTAATTCCAGATCACTTAAAAGAATTTGATAGAATGTAGTTACGCAATGGGATTTGGCAATAATATCTACCAATCGTAAATATTTTTGCATTAGATTATTATCGATAAATGACCCATAGAAAATGCATGAATGTATCCAGTTTACTGGGGAGAGAATTTGAACGACTGTTGCTGGTTCAAGGTTGATATTTACTAAGCAAATGCTGATCAGATCGAGATATGAAATAATTAATTGTTTATTGTAATAATTTGTATTGTTACTGCCCTCTGATAAAATGTGTGATTGCAATGGCAAAGTTGTACCGAGCACATATCGAAATACACTTTGATATACAGTTCCGACTGATTCCTTTTTGTTTAAAATAAATAACAAATGAAGAATTACAGAATTCGGCTGTAATAACAGATTATCGAAATCTATTTGTTTACTGCACATTATTAATCCTTCGGTTATTTTCTCAATGATGCCAATGACATATACATTTGATAATATCTCTGTAATATTTTCAGAGCTGTTTTCGTGGAAATTAACTGCATTCAAATCTGAAATTTTGCTTACTCCGGCGGTAACACATGATAATGCAAAACAGAAAAATTTGATTTTTAATTTTAAATCATCAATTTGAGAACGATCTTTATCAATACGATGAATTCTCGACAACATTTGACAATGTGTTAAAAAATCTTTCTGTAGATTGCTAAGAGTCTTTTTGAGATTAATTGTATCCGATACCCAGCATTCGTGCAAATCCACGCTACGTTGACAGAGAGCTTCCATTGTCACCAGATCTGTGTCGGGATGAATGCACCATCCAATCATTATATCGATAACATTGTGAAATCGATCGATGACAACATCTGGACAGTGATTGAAAACACTTTTTAAAATCATGAGCGATAAATTCAAGCATTTTGGAAAACAGAGATTTTCGAAGAAGTATTCCCAATTTTTTAAAAATGTATCTTTGTTGGATTTTAAATTATTAATAACACCTTCTGAGGCACTTTCAATCATTTTTAGTAGCATTTTGAGAATCTGTTGAGTATATTGCTCAATTTGTAAATTGGTCATTTTATCGAAAATCCGACACCAAAAATCCACAATTGCCGCATCACCACGTCTGATATTTAGGTGTAACAAATTCATCATTAGCTGTCCTGATAAGAGAATGAATTCATCAGATGATGAAGAATCGCATATGCATAATTCCAAAATGTTTATCATTTGATCTGAGAATTTATTCTGGGGTACCCCACCTTCTTGATTGCATATCATAATGAGTTCTTCAACAACAATTATCTTTTCTGAATCGCTTTCAGACTGTGATAGTTTTCTAATCAATTGAGTCAAAGCATTAACGGGTTCAGTGGTTCGTCGCATCTTCTTCAATAGGTCCTGTCGTCGACGTTTTAATTCACTGTCGTATTCTGTGGTAATTTTTGTTTTGTTAAGCTTAACGGGCTTTATTTCTTCGATTTCACGATCATGCTGCCGGTTCATGATATCAAAACCGTTACTATCTATTTTTCTATAGCTACTCGTGTCTACTAAATATGTTTTGTTCTGCTCATCGAGAAACGCTGGATCTAATATGTCTTTTTGTATACACATTTGTAGATAATTCTAAAATGAAATTCTGAGTTAAGATATTCCCAAAAGAAATAATTAATAAACTGTATAACAAGAAAATGATACCAATGTTTAAAACTACAAAACTATTTCATTTTAATACTATAGAATCAGTTATAATTTCAATTCATTGTGTATTATAAAACAAACAAAATTTAGATACTGAATAAAATCACATGATACTGTTCAAAACTTACTATGAAATGCTGCTTTAATAATTTATAAAAAGAATAGATTGACAATTAATTTAATTAATTAATGAATTGTTATTTAATAGAAAAATAATAGAAATCATTAATAAAAAAAATTGAACAGTCGTGAATTATTTGAATTTAAATAGTCAATCTATGATTTTTACGTTTTTGATGCAAAATCGTAATCATGAATTATATTACTCTTATTTTTATATAATTGTACGCTTTATTTTAGAATTTATACGGGAAGATAGTTGATAAAATGAAATATAAAGATGTTTAGGAAGCTTGGATTCGGAGATAAATTACAAAAATAAACGGTAAAAAGTTTCTGTTTTATGAATTCCCGTAAATAAGTATTGAAAATATATGATTCATATATGCAACACAAATTATCACTTTGTAGGATTAGAAAAAAATAGACGAATCAATATTTTTGCTGTCAATATTTTATGTATTCGTTTATAATCACAATTAGTAATCTTGAAATGTAAAATAACTTTGAAATACATACCAATAATTCCATTGTCTAATTGTTATTAAGAAATTAATTAAAAATAATCTATTCAAATTAGTTAAATTAGTATTGAAATTGTGATATCGCTCATGAATATTAATTGAAATTAAATATTATCACTTACCCTATCAATACCAACTAAAGATGCCCCATGGTGCAATAATTTTTTTACTGTATCCCGCATATATGCTTGAAGTGCAAACAAAATTGGCGTTTCTTTAGCCTTGGAAAAATTATCGTTTATTAATCATATTACTACTGGCATCTTACTTCTGTTTCGACATTTACTTCAGCACCTCCAAGTACCAACAAATTAACAGTGGTCACATGACCATGTTGAGCAGCAAAATGGATCGGACGCCATCCACCCTAACAAAATAAACATGAAATGTATATAAATCATCAAAAACACACATCAGACATAGAGTTAACATCTGCATTGTTCTCTATCAACCATTTCACAAGATCTCGATTTCCTTGAAATGAAGCTTCAATAATTGCATTAGTTTGATAAGTCTAATTGTTTGTAAAAAATAACTTTGTCAGTTGGCATTCACACTTACGTTTCTACCATCATTCATAGTAGTAAATTTATTAATAAAATCCGGGTTGGTTTTAAAAATATTAATAATTTCTTTTAAGTTACCATTTCGGATTGATTCAAACCAAGAGTCTAATAAATCCATTTCTAAATTAATATTATAAATGATTGTCACAATTCATTTCTATAAACATCAAATGAATAAAGGAATACTATATTCATTGCAAAATACGTATTTACCCATATAAACCATATTAATAAAACAATAAGATAATTTAACAAAGTTATTTCAAGAACTTACTTTGAAGAAAATGGCTTTATTCATCAATAAAGAAACAAAAATAAGATTACACAATTTTAAAATTCATTTCTTTAATGTATTTGAAAAATAATAAAAATTTTACAAAAACAAATTAATTATAATTAAAATTGATATTCAAATATTTTAATAAAATTTTTAAGTCTTTGTTATTTAACAGTCAAACATGATTTTTTTTCAAATAATTATTATAAAATGTGTTTATTTTTGTATTGAATGTAGTGGGTTACGTGTGGGGAAAATTTTTCACTTATGGATGCTATCTGGTCAACACTTTCACGATATTCACAATTCCCCCGCAAGCGTCGGTGGTACTGCGATTTAGCGGTGCCCGTTATTAAAGGAGAGCCCTATCACGAGGACTCCTAATGCCCTGACGAGCCTCGGGGTTCATAATCTACCGTAGTAGAAGTCATGCACTTTTTGTCTTGTTCCTTCATCGTTTTGTTATTTACTGAATTTTCCACGTAAAACGAATTTCACAGTTGGAAAAAAATACGAGATTATGTGATTATTATTTTCTGTCGAATCGACTGTGATCGCATTGATGAAATTAGATTATAGTTATTCGTATTATATCGTTATTTAATTATAAATATTTGCATTTAGTTTATTGTTTCATCAATTTCGTTGCAATATTTAAATGTTTTCCTAAAATAAATTTTTTTGGCTTCCAGACGATTATGACATAAATAATTTTTAGACCATTCTTAATTAATTGTTTTAATTAATATGATTACGATTAAACGCATCACTAAATTATAATATTTTATCAATATAATAATAAAAGCCAAAGCAATGTAATAATAACAATGTTTTAATATTTCTCCTGTCCATCTTTCCAAATCCCCTTAATCTCTCGCATTTGTCTCCGTTTGAACTTCCTGGGTTGATGCTTAAGGGGGTTAAAAGTGTAGTGCATCATGTTCTGTCAAAATTTATCCATCTCGTACACTGCAAATAATTTCTTTAAATTTTTGTTAACAGCGCGGATGACAGTACTACTGAAATCCATTAATAGTGAGATGAAATAGTCATGTATTAAAATTACATATATAAATAAAAGTAACACGAACCAATTTTCATGTCTATTTTCCATTTGAAGACAATAAATATTTGTTTAAACCTACATTATTTCTACTTATTTTACTAAGAATTTTATTATCTTAAAGTTTTATGATATACTAATTAATAAAACGTTTCATTTTATTATCTTAAATTAATGTTGGCGCGATTTAAAAAAATAAGGATTATAATTCAAAAATTTTATTTTTCAAAATGTAGAGAAAGAACAATCAATTATTTCTTTGAACTCCTCCTAGATTCGAACCATTTTTGATTTTCCAATGATTTATCATAATCGGACTTTTTGCTCAGTGTGCAATTTCAATCTATTTCTAATTATGAACTCAGAAAACTAAAATAAAATTGAAAATTATTCCTAAATCTAAATTAATTTTAGGTAAATTATTTATCAAAAGTTTTATCAGGTACATTATCAATTTAATTATCCAATCTATCAATGTTTATTACTGTTTCTGTTCCCGAGCGGTAATCGCTCCTCAGTACACCGTTTCCTACGATCTCGTCCATGATTTTTGTTTCTCTGGTTACTTGGGATACAGTTCGCGGACTTATTCATCCAATCTTTCTCTTCATCTGCTCAGGTTATGTGAACTCCTGCGACTTTAATTGTACAAACTCCGGCCTACTGGCCTCACTCGGACTGCTTTCTAAAGACCGCCAGAAGAAAATCGAACTACATGCATATGTCTATTAGTTTCTATTTTGAATGTGTGTTACATGAATACTTTGTTATTCAAAAACTGCATCGTTCTAATCGCATATTAACTTGTTAAGAGATAAATAACATTTATAAAATCATAATAAATTTTAACTTCATAAAGAATAGAAAAATTAAAAATAAAATAAATAAAGCACGTCTGTTTCACATAAATATCATTACTGTTGCCTCGAAATGTCATCATTACCGATTCGTAAATCAGTTTCTTTAAAGTGATTCGTCTTTTCCTACTAACCTAAAATTCATGATAACTTTCAACCTTCCATTGTCATCTAAAATGAAGAGTTAATACTTTATAATTTATGTCTACAAAACTTGGACTATTCTGTCATAAATTCGTTTTCGGGATCTATCTGTCTCATTTATCTGTATCACTAAGAACTACTAAAAGTAATATTTAAATTCATTGAATAAAACATAAAATTATATTGGCTTGAATGACAAAATTTATGACATGAGATAATAAATTACATCGCAAAGAATTTAAAAATTTTTCACATAGAAAATTTATTTTTGGGTTGATTCTGTTGTTGTTGGTACTGAGCTGTAATAATCCTTGAATATGAGTTTATCATTGTAGAGTAGAGAATGTTTCGCTTTTGTATGCCCTTTGAGTTTTTCAAGGATTTTGTTTTCAACGTTTGGTTGTTTTAGTCAGCAGTTTTGATAAGATTAACAGATTTTTTTATAGTTCATTTATGTGTTCTTTTTGATCGGGTTTTTATACCTGTTTAAATCTGGTGTGTGCAGGACTATATTTTTTAAATACAAATTTTTGTTTTGTGACTGCTACCCACTCAATTGTTGACTTAATCAGTGTGGTTGCTTATTCAATCAGCACCTATACTTCTATATCAAAAATTTGAGCAGGGATCAGACAATACTTCTCGTTTTAATAATATATTCCAAATTGCTTGAATTTTCGGTTAAATTGTAGATAATTTTAAAAATCCGGGCAGCATTCTGCCTTAGCATTTGTCATTTTTATTTCTGAATTTGAGTAAGTATTTATTTCCTTTGAAATTTTAAATTTTTTTTGTGGAATTACCTAGTTGTTTTTTCTCATTTTCTCAAAATTGTTACTATTGGTGGGTTACTGGTGAAGAAATCATTAATATTTGTATTTGTATTATCTTGTTAATACTTTCACTAAATTTCCTTCGCAACCGCGCAGAACTATTTTATTTGGCCACCATAGGCCCATTGAAAACGACATAAGCAGGGTAGCTATCAACTAAAGACTAGCCCCAACATAAGACTACTAATAACCTAATGCGCCTCTAGGTTCATGGGCTTATTGAACCTCTTTTCTCATCATCGTTTTATTATTTATCCAATCTCTTAGTCGTCGGTATCTACATTAGATTTCCGTGATCGGAACTTTTATGCTAAATTAATTTTTAAAGAGTTCGAAAATACAATATTATGCGATCAGTAGGTTCTGTCAAAACGTCTGCGACTTTGTTAATGCATTAATTTTGGGATTGTTCATATTTTACAGTTATTCATTTTTCAAAGTCAAGTTCAAATTATTGTTAAATCGAATTCATAGTAAATTTTTAAATTATATTTTTCAACAGCAATACATTTAAATTAAATATCTTAATTTAACAAAATGTATATTAATATGTTTGATTCATGTTTGTCCAACTAACTATTTACAGTCTTTCAAATGTAATTGATTAATTAATTAATAAACTCAAAAAAGATCAAAATCAAAAAATAAAAATAGAACATTTGTATTAATGTATTAATGCAAGGGACAAAGCCTAGCATTATTTTGTATCATGAAAATTTTAGAAACATCACGATATAAGTCATCATTAAATCAAATATCAATTAATTCAAGAGTTTGATTTTACGGAGCCCACAGGTTCCTCACATATGCTCTAGATCAGTGTCTCTTAATTTTAAGGTGTGATAGAGCCCCTTTTATATATTTTTAAAAGCACGGACCCCTAGCTTCAATATGTAAAACGAAAAAAAGCAAAAATATATCAATTATTACAAAATATTTAATTTTAATATTTATATTTTAAAATCATCCACAATTTATTAATGTGAAGGCTGTTGCTGTTTTTTCTTAATTAATAAATTAAATTGAGGAATTGTTTTTTGACAACTTTACGCGCATATCCTGTTAGACATTAAAACGTCACAAGCGTGGTAAAACTCGCTACGCAGAGATAAATTGTGGCAAATGGAATTATACTTTTCATAGTTCATTTTAACCCTTTAATGGACAATGACGTGTATACACGTTCTGGGAACAGCAACTAAAAAAGTGCGTCCGCGAAAGGGTTAAAAGAAGAGAGTAGGCTTTCTTACAGAATAACAAAAAACTTTCTAAATTAATTTTTAGCAAGGACATTATTTTAAGATCAAAAAAAAAATTTTATTTTAAAAATTACTCTGATTTCATTTTCATGTTGTGCTTGGTAATAAAATTCAAGTTAAATGCTTCTTGAAAATTCCAAATTAAAATGTAGTCGACGGACCCTCGAAAAATCACCCATAGATCTCTAAGGAGTCCATGCACCCCGGGTTAAGAAACCATACTCTAAACAATATATTGTGTTAACACCTTTAATTACTGCTTATTTTCTCGACACATTCTAATAACGTGTAACGGGATTCAAAGCAAGAACAGATTACAATCTTATCGTATCGAAAAAACAAATATAATATATTTATAATAATATAATATTAAAATATGATTTGAATATATTTTATCAGTTTCAATAAAAATGATCTTAGCTTACTCATTTTGAATAAGAGGAAAATAATAACAATGAAATCATTTGACTTTGTTTGAATATTAATATACATTTTGTTAAATTAAGATATTTAATTTAAATTTTTTGCTGTTGAAAAATATTTATTTCCATTCATGAATAAAAAGAAAAAATTGGATACATGTGTCGCTGGAAATTCTCTACCATTAAAAAATAAACCTGGTGTTTTATGGATTGAAAAATATAAACCTAAAACGATTGTAACTTTTTAGCACAAATTTTCATATTTTGATTATTAGTCAGACTTAGCTGTTCATAGTAAAAAAATTCAAGAAGTTTTGAATTGGATTAATAAAAATCCTAGTTCCGATTCTTCTAGTATTTTGTTATTAACTGGACCTTCAGGTTCGGGTAAAACTGCTACATTATACGCATTGCCTAACGTATGCATACATTGTTGGAATGATGAAACTCAAAGTAATGCAGTAGATGATTTTAGTGATTTTCTACTAAAAACTTCACGATATTCTGAACCTCGCGATGAATTTAATAATAATATGGACAAAAAACTGATATTAATTAAAGTTATAATGTATGATTGTTTTGTTAAGTATTATTATTTTTTTAGAATTTCCCCAATCAGTTTTACAGTGAACCTAGTTTACTACATAATCTGTTGGTTAAATATAAAGCCATTGGAAAATGTCCTTTAATAATAATCATATCCGATTCCCAAACATTGAAATATTCTACTCATTGGCTTATTCCAAAACTCATGCAAGAGGAACTAAAGATTGATAACATTTCCTTTGCTCCTATTGCTGTAACGTTAATGAAAAAAGCAATTTCCAAAATAATCAAACAAGAAAAATTTTATGTAAATTTTATATTTTGAAAAATATTTTTCCTTGATAAAGAATTTTATTAATTTATTGTATTTATTATTTGAAATTTTTATCAATTTTTATTAAAAAACGATTATTTTTAAAATTTTAATAGTAGTTTTTATTATTAATGGAAAACTCGATAATTAATTATTTTAATTAATATAATTAATTACTCTAAAAATTATTGAAAAATAATTTTCTAGTAAAAAATTTTTTTTTGTTTTCCATTTCATTAAAAGAAAAATTAATTTTATTCTATAATTTGTATAAGGGAAAACTAATATCCTCACCATTGTTAAGGTATATAGAAATTTCAGTTTTTTCCAGATAAAAAATGAATCAATAGATTTTTGGCCAGTTTTAATTAAATTAATTGATTAATTGTTATCTAAATTGATATATGAAAAGTGGCCTGATATATCGAGATTTCAAATAACTGAAATAAAATTGAGTTTGATTGGTTTGAAG
Organism: Schmidtea polychroa; assembly: GCA_959609185.1. NCBI lineage: Eukaryota > Metazoa > Platyhelminthes > Tricladida > Dugesiidae > Schmidtea > Schmidtea polychroa. The sequence goes on from CAUHTR010008042.1 coordinate 178,853, forward strand.
AGATTGGATGAAATTTGATGGCTATTCAATTTCTGATGCAAAATTTATTATAAAAGTTAAAACCAAATGTGCAACATCAATACAACACAAAGTCAATACCTAAAGCAGGTAGTTAAATAGAAATACAAAAACTGTTGCTTTAGACCAATCAGCTCATTATTCACTTATTCAATTCGTTTACATCATTATTCCAACTATTATTAATAAAAATAAATCATATTTTGTCTATCGGAAAGTTCTGTTCTTTTATTACAGTTCTCAATATTTTCTGAATAATATAATTTTCATCGTTACTAATGACCTCTTCCCGGTGCGATGGTAACTTTTGATTCCATTTCTGTAACATGACTCGTGTTTGGAGGTGAAAAACTCAAACCGTGCTTGAAAATTTTGTAAGGCGAGAATTTCTCAGCTTAACTTTGCGATTTTATGGCATTTCGTTGAATTCCTACTGGAGTAGCATCAATTGACAAAAAATAATTACTAAATGATATAGCAAGTCTTTACTGTAAGTTTCAAATTTATTAAAAACCAAAATAAAGAT